>JPKZ01001380.1:79783-93942 GCA_000803305.1 Toxocara canis | reverse complement strand
AGTGAGACTGATTTGGCTGATAACATCTGAGTTGTGCGGAGACATGAGTGCCACCATTGTTTCTAACTTGTGAAACCAGCAAAGCCTTGAGGCTATTTATTGATTAAATTCTTTCATTGTCAACTTTATAGTACCGATGAAGGTGGATGTGAAAATGGGAAGGGAATGGGAGTTCAACTTTTTACAATATTCTGCAAAACCAGTATTCACTGACAAACTTGACCCTTTAAAACCATTAAGCAAAAATCATGCTTGCTGACGACAGATTTAGTCGGAGCTGCTTAACGTCGACTAACAAAGTTTTAAGAAGGGAATCATAAATAAACTGCAATGGAAAAAATTTCATACGCACGAGAACGACGTACGGGCGTCCCCTTACTTCTTATAGGCAAAGCAAAATTGGCAAACGAAAAAATCAGAGGATTTTCAGGAATCGAATGAGGCGGAAAAGGAGAGAGCATGGAATTTTGAAAAGAGCCCAAAAATCCATAATTCTCGACTTTTATAAGCATTTGGCGATTTGCGTATATATTTCAGTTGCCGACCATCGTTATTTGAACGTCATTTCTCTTCTTCGCATCATGCTTCGCATAAGTTTGTTCAAAAAACAATCGACGATGACCTACGGATTTCGAGGCAGGCGCAAATGACTCGCAGAATTTTGATTCGAAAATAATGACCAACAAAAACGGTTGCATAACTAGAATAGGATTTATCGTTGCCTAATTAAGAGACAAACAGTTTAACTTTTCTAAGCTAACATACACAAGTTAGAAGCCTGGTCAAAAAATTTCAAATGGAAGGGCTCATCCCAAACAGTGGAATGAATAGACGCGAAAGGAAACTTCAGGAGCCCAGAAAAACGACGCATAACAAAAGTGCCGAGATTTTCAGATTCTTTTTGGCAAAATTCCTATGTTGAATAAAACGGAAATTCCAATTTAAGTTCAAGTTCAAGTCAAAGGTTCAGCTGGAAAAGAATTCAGCTATAAAACCCGCTGTGAACAGATGCGCCAAAATAAAGTGAGCGATCCACTTTTGGTTGGCAATGGATTGTCTGTTCGCCGAGAAACTAGGAAGATGTAGACACCTCGACAACGTTCGCTAAGATATGAACAGTTCAGCAAGATTTCCACTGAAGAAGCCGGCCGAACGCTTAACTTTCTTGCCTGAAAATTGATCAATCAATTGATTATCGCAATAAAGCTTTTTTTTCTAGCCGATCACAGAGCACATTAGAACAACCATGATCGCTAGCTTTCTTCACGCATTTTTGGTATAGGAAATTAAAATGGCTTATAGTTTTCTGGAGCACAAGAGTGGAAAACGATTAGGGCAATTGTAACCTACGAATGACGTCTACCAATGGATATGGCGACTGCGATTGCTGTATCCGTGACTAAAAGTACGTTGCATACAAAATTGTTCGAGTGATCCTAAAATGCCTCAGCTTTTGATTTACTGTTTTATATGTTTTATGTGGCGTTACAGCTTTTTGCTTGATTTGTTTTAGAAGTAAATTTCTTTGCGTACTTAAACGGCTGTGTGGTTGAATGCAACTCCCTATTGGAAATAAAAGTATATTGAAAAGATGGTGATATTCTTGTACTTAAACTGCCTCTTGCAAAGCGATAAAAGATTTGCTTCAGCATTTCCTTTATCGCCTAAACTTCAGTCTTATGAACTAGGATTGCATTTTCTCTCATCTTCTGAGAGAAATAATTTTTTTTAAATCTTTTGATTTTTTATAAAATTTTTTTAAAAAAATTTTCTCTTATTTCCTCTTACTGAGCTAGCTAATGAGACGATTTTTTTTTGGAAGAGAAATGGAATAGTTTAGAAGCGAGATTATTATTAATGTTGTGCTCCTTCCGTATATGTTTGTCGTTAAAGTGGCATTGGATCAGAGGCGAAGGTTGTTTGTTGTGCGCGAAACGTGTAGAATCACTTTGGATCTTTGGCTCCTCAGTGCCCTAGTTTGACCAGAAAGAGTGTCCGATCCCATAAGCAGATTTTCCAAACACCTATTTGTAGACCACCCATTTATCGTGAATAGGAGTACCTAGCTGCATGCAATTAAATGGTAAGCCTATGGTATACCGCAATTTGTGCGGCCAAAAATGTAACTCCATAGACCAAATATCACTATGAAGTAGCGCTCAAACTGCATCACCGATCGACAAATAAATAAGCACATACGACTTGCAAATATGACTCCAGATTCTTGTTCCTCAATCTATTAATGCACATATTTGTGCCTATGCAGTGTACATCTTTCAGCATATACCAGATGTCTTTCAATGTGTACCACAGGCACAGTACATACAACAAATTTTAATTCTCTGAACTCAATAGCCGTTTAGGCAAATTTGAAATTTACAAAGAACATGTCGAATTATAGTGATGTCACGTTTTTGCATGTCTGTCTCTTTACGTCCATGTCCCTTCATGTCTGTCCGTCTGCTAATTTCAATTATTGATGTTATCAGATTTGATAAGTGAAATCTGTACCTTGTGGTACCTCCTACATACAACTTCAGAACAGCTTATCGATCCCAGTGATGTTACAGACCCCAAAAGCGACAATAAGTTCACATGCGTTTTCAACAAGTTGGGTGGCATGCTCAACTGATTATGTAGCCGAAACATGGCTCTTTGATTAAGAAGGTAAGGAAGATCTTTACAAGCTGTCAAGTCCTACTAAAATTAGGATATTTGACATTTGGCAGCAGCTTATGAGATCGGCTCCTTCGATATTTAGTTTGCCTAAGTGTATATCATGTCAACTTGTTGGTGACTATTCCTATTGTTTTTTTTTACCCGGTAGGAAAGAAAAAGAAATAAAAACGTTAATTTAAATGCCGAACTAAAAACGTACCATCTTTACCACTGGATGTAGAGGTTTCCTCACAATGTTTCTGAACGTCATCGAAGAACATTTTCCTCGATTGTTCGATGAATTTATTCGCATCACACAATCCTCGAGAATCCTCGCAGCCCCTTGCAAGGCGAGTCACATCTTTTGGTTCTTCGTCATACTGATTCGCATATAGAATCTGAGAAAACAAAACCGTAATGAAGGATGGGTTCACCGTTATGAGGATGAGTTTATGGCAGTGAAGGAATGTTTCTGAACGTCATCGAAGAACATTTTCCTCGATTGTTCGATGAATTTATTCGCATCACACAATCCTCGAGAATCCTCGCAGCCCCTTGCAAGGCGAGTCACATCTTTTGGTTCTTCGTCATACTGATTCGCATATAGAATCTGAGAAAACAAAACCGTAATGAAGGATGGGTTCACCGTTATGAGGATGAGTTTATGGCAGTGAAGGACGGGTCTATTGTAATGGAGGATAGGTCTGCCGTTTAGATAGTCTGCATTTAGCAAACATCACCACCATCATGGAAAGGCACTCATACTTCGGGACCCACGAGAACCATGGCAAACCTTTCCCTCTGTTCCTCCTTCCTCTACATCCCTAAAGTTGGTTATAAGACCTAGTGAAGAGGGCAAATCGCTGGTACTTTAGACACTAACAGATCCAACCGCTTGGTGAGCGGTGGGGAGAGCAAGAGGAAGGAAAAGTGAGGGGGAGGGGAGGTGAGGGTACATTCTCTCGTTCCCACACTTAACATTCTCAACGAAAAAACACCTAAGGTGATTTCAATTTTTGCGCGTTAAAAAAAAACAGGAATTCCACATATTCTTTGCAATGCTCCATAGAAGTTACGAGATTTTTTGAACAGAATTTAATCTCCTAACGCTCTCGAAATAAGTTAAAAGACAATTCCTAACGCCTCCGAACTAATGAACATCTTTCTTCAAATCAGTTCTAAGCTGAGATGCCCTCTAAACGGTCATTATCAACCATCTTTTCCGTTCCTCGTATCCTTTCAGTATCGATGTCTATAAGGCTTAGAAACCGCCGAGTTTTAAGACAATCGTTCAGGAAAATGACGTAAGTTAACCTTGATTTTATACTTTCCATTGATAACGTAGAGTTCAAAGGCTAAATTTGCCGCATACTTGACATGCGGTATAGGACCAGTAATGGCGCTCATATTACGAAACGTTGAAAGGATCGCCGTAAGTGTTATGTCGTGCTGAAAAAAAAAGTTAACATGCCAAGAAATAACTATATCTTTCGGAAAGAGTAAATGCTGCAATTGTAGTACGTTTACTACTTGCTCAAATCGTATCAAAAGGGTACACAATATTATGCTTGCTTTATCAATCCGTTGCGCTCCAATCAAAAGATGAGCGGAAACTTCGAGAAAGTACAAGGTTCTATTTGTTCTCTTATTTTGCTATGAATTTAACCGGGCTATCCGATTATCTTAAGGGTGATGAACCCGTTTGGCTTTGTTCGAGTTAGACTTAAAAGAGATCAGATATCGCAATAGTTTTTGACAAAATATGAAGTACAATTGTGCGACATAAGTTTCTACAGACCTATACTATGTAGCACTTATTGATTTTCTCTACATAAAAATATTATTATAAATCACGCCATATATGCCCGTGGTCAGTAGTTTTGCATTAAACGTAAACTTGGGCATATCGGATCCAGTAACATACTGTGTTCCAACTGTTCGCCCATGCTGCCTTTGAGAATGACTCACCAAGGTTTCATGACTGCTTTCTACTTTTGGCTGATTGCTAATTGCTAGAACGAATGGAACTTATGCCAGTCTTAAATAGCTTCTTTTCATTAAACTGCCACAAGGATTCACAGCGGAAAAAGAATTCGTCGGCTGCAAAATTAAACAATTTTGAATCACATAAGACTGTCTGAAAGATCAGACAGCTATAACTGTGAGGAAACTCAATGAAGTCGGATTCGATTTTAGCCTTTTCTCTACTCGAATCCGATATGGCATCACAAATTAGGCTTTAGCGCTTAGCGCACAAAATACATAACAAAATAGGCATATTTTCAAAAACTTACCGCTGAGAGACCATAGAAATAGAGGTCGCTATTTTTATCGGTGTTCGTTGCTGTATTGTTGTTTTTGGCATTTTGAATTTTCGAATAAAGCTGTTCTACTACATTACGAAGGATACTGCCACCTTAAAAAAAATAGATTTCCTTCATAGGAGATTTTATAATATCCATTACATATCGCACATGTTGCATATCACAATTTTATTACTTTAAAAATCTACTCCATCTATGTCGAAGTACTCAACAAGATCACTACTGTACAACTCCAGACCTTATGCAATTCGAAATACAGGTCATTCTTTTTAGCAACAATTTAATTCGTCCGTCAAAATCGAATATTAGTTGGATTTGCATTCTCCAAGCACTTGTCAATTGCTCGCCAACAAACGTTCCCACTGTTCATTTAACATAATAAAATCTACGCGATTTTTACAACATTGTATCGGAATTTTTGCGAAGATTTTTGAGTTCATATGCCGATTTTGGCTCTAGCGTGTTTCCTCAAAGTTTTCAGCTGAGGAACGGTACTGCACAGATTGGAAGTACAAAGAATCTGCTCTGGTCAAGTTACACACGTCTTAAGCCTGTCTGAAACAACGCCATGCTATACGCTTAACAAAGATGACGACTAATAAAGCTTTGACAATATAATAAGGAAATCGTTGAAACCTAGTAACAATGCTGGAATATTTTTTAGGTTTTTCTTCGCAAAAAATGTCCAAAAGGTTTAGCACCAGACAAGCAGACAAAATCTTGTCGGTTATCTATTTCTAACGATAACGGAACTGAGCAACGAACACATTTTTGTCGCAAATTTACATCCTACAAATTTGCAAGTTTAATCTTGAGTAAGTGTTACCTATCGGGTTTCTATCTTATAGAGAGTACCTAACGAAGAATCGATTAACGAAAATCAATGTCAATAATTAATTCATACTTCGAATTTTCATAAGTGTATCATTTCGGAAAGGTTCGATCCCGTATTGCATCTCAAGACCCGTCCAACTGAGAATACGCATAGCTTCCTTTAGCGTATCATTTTTAGCCCATTGTGGCAACTCCATCTTATGTGCATCCTGAAATGACTACTCGTTTAGATTACTTACTAGAATTGTAGCATCATTTTCAAAATAATGATTCAGTGAAAAGCTGAGATGCTATAGAAGCGAGTCGTATCTAGACTTTTCAATAGTCGCATATTTTCAGCTTAATATTAGACACCAAATGTGCTAAAGGTTACGCGGCAAAACATTGCTGTTTATTGTGAACGATAACTGAAACACGCAAAAATGTTTCTCTATTTTGCTCAAAATCCTTCACTTTTAAGTCAAATTTGCATATGTAAATGAATGAAATGAACTACCATACTGTTTCGTATTACTCATTTCATTAGTGCTGTAACAAGTTCATATTCAGTAATATCTCAGAGATTATAAATGAAGCATACCAAACAATCGAGGAAATCTAAGACCACATATGTGTAATTTGTGTAGTTCAGTTCACGTGCAAGCGTTTCATAAACATACTGAAAAAAAGAATCATTAGTGAATATAAGGGAATTAGAAGAAGAGAATTATAAGAAGAATTATAGAAGAATTATAGAAGAATTAGCTTTCATAATAGAATTAGCTGTTTTCATCGATTTTAATAAAAAATCATCAGAATATTTCGGGAAAAAAAGCTAAGAAAGAAACGAGGAAACTTTTAAAAAAATTGAAATCTGTTATTTTCAGAAGAATTAGATCAGCTACGCTGAGCGCTTAACTAGGATTGTGTGGGCTTACAAATATCTCCATACAGGAAAAGTCTTATGGTTATTCTCCTTTCTACACCGTTTCTACACATTTTCTAAGACAGTGATACCTCGATGAATATCCAACGCAATACGAGATTTTCATACGTCATTAAATATATGTCATTCGTAGAAATTTGCCAATTGTATACGGCCAAACGATTCTAGCAAAATTTTATCATATTATATGTTTTAGAGAATATGCTGTATATGTTCTATATTGTATGTGTATCGTTTCACCTTACAATTGTATTTTCCAGTAACGCTTACATTAAGACATGTGCTATTTTTGTTCAAGCAATACGACATACGATAAATTTTTCTCATCACAATTTTAGATTCTCAGTAATTTCTGTATAGAGTGCTAGTTCGTTTGAGTATCGCAAAGAAGAAGTTTAATTGATGTGCGCATTTCTGAATTGTATATGCTGGCATATTCCACAGTCGTCAATATGATTCACTAAAGTTCCTGATTATGATCAGTGTTAAAGCAAAATTTTTACAATAAAATTTATAATGAGAGTTTAAGAAGAAATTTTGTGTTATAAGCACTCTGACAGTATTCATATCCATAAAACTCGGCAGTGTGGTGTGGTAGTGCAAGATTTCTGTTATTTTACGTTCACTTATAGGGATACTACGAACACTAACAGGTCAATAGGGCAACGTTTCGGTGAGTCTATTTCAGATAATCGTATCGTTTCGAAGAATCTACAAGAAAAAAGCAAACTAGATTGCAATTCACAGGCTATAATTGAAGTGTGCAACTGAACGAAAACCATCAACTGTAGCTAAATACAACGAGCAGTATTTTAAAGAACATCGCGGAATTCGTAAACACTATCTTTATCAAGTTGACGGTGAAATTAAGCATTCTGCAGTTAGGTTAGGTAGATGCAGTTCGCTGGACGAGAGCACCGAAATATGTGTAGAACATTTTTGAAAATCGTAAATAAAAATTTCGATACTCAGCTTCGATATCTAGGAGAAAAACATTATATGGAAATTCCCTTACTGTCGTGATTGACAGTAATTGGGTTTCACTGTTTTTTAAATTGCGATATATGTGCAAAGTACGAGAAAAGATGAATACATAAATAAATAGAATTTTTTTTGGAGGGTTCATAAACTGGCCTTCAGCAAACAATGAATAATTTTATGGCAACGGAAGGACAGTGCAGAGAACAGCGCCATGAATTGGAAATTCGTTTAAAAACTTACGCTATAGTTGTCTTTCATCAAATATTCATCACCCCATTCGGCAACGATTCGATCTGCTAAAGGACATGCAAATAATGGATTTCCGATCTGAAAGTAAGCAGGCTTATTTCACATGATTTCCAGAAACCGAGAATTTCCAAAAATCGAGGATTTCCAGAAACCGAGAATTTCCAGAAACCGAGAATTTCCAGGAACCGAGAAAAAATTTCCAGAAAATTTCACACGATAATTCATTAATTCTTAATTCTATATCACTATTTAAGTTCGCTCAACAAAACTACCGCTCGAAAAAAAACAAAACAACAGATGCTCGGCATGAAATAGGAATGCCGTCGAAATTGCCGGAGAGAAAGGCGAGCGCTTATTCGATGGATTTTATAGTGAACACAACATAGATTTGACTTATTTGGAGGTAAAATAGATCGAATCCTCTCGATGGAGTAAAGGAATAAGTGAGAACGACTGGATAGATGAGCACCACCTTCTATTCAACATCAAGTATTAAGAAAGCTTTCTTTATGCAACACCTAAAAAAATGATGTACTACTTGACGAAGAATGCATTTTCTTTAAATGTAAGCAGTAATTACCTAATACGCTTTACTAGGTGTTGTAGCAAAGTAATTATACGTAATTCTAGTTGTAGTAATTCTAGTAATTCTAGTTGTAGTAATTCTAGTAATTCTAGTTGTAGTAATTCTAGTAATTCTAGTTGTAGCAATTCTAGTAATTCTAATTGTAGTAATTATCTAATACGCTTTACTTAACAAGCTTCATAAGAAACCGAAATATTAGGGACGTTTTGTTAAAATTTTCGTTCGCACGAGTGAATAAACAGGAGATGAAATTCGAAGAATTTTTCGCGAATTTAAGCAATAGCTTCGTAGCAATCGTTACTGTTACATTTGAACTTGACATCGAAAAGCAACAACTCTCGCTGACACCTTGTAATCCACATCAATCTTCCCACAAAAATTAATTTGACAGCCTTCGATAAATTTGAGAACTAAAATTATTTTTCGTTAATACAAATAAATGTAAAATTCTTCGCAACGAAAAACGGTAAGAAGTAAACCATTCACCGTATCTTGCTCCATAGGTGAATCGACAACGACTTTTAGTTCCGGCATATGTAAAGCGCTAATAATGCCTTCGGCTGTCCTGACTGTGCGCGACATATTTGTGCTTCGAATGAAAACCTCAACACAAAAACAGTGTTCACCTCCTATTTACATAAGGATTTAAAAAAATTATTCTTCTGAATAAGTTAAACTTTTAAGGAATTCCGGTTCTACCACTTAGTCATTTTCTTCAAAAATTCTTCCCGGCTCTGTTAATTGTTTCGGCGTTCTGACGACCGGTTTCAAAAAGTGGAGCAAAATTATGTATGTAATTATCATCGGCATCTAGGTGGAGAAATCAGTGCCTAAGAAACTACCTCAGTTTGGTATCCCGTAGCTCATTTTGCATAAGTGCCCCCCCCCCCCCTAAATAGCAATTGCAGCCGGGACTGAACGATGACAATATTTTATCAAAATCATTTTAGTGTGCTGATGGAATCCCAAATACTGCAGCCAACAATAAGTTGTTTTACCCATTCAGTTATTCGCATTTTATTTTGCCTCAAAAACAGTAATCATTACAAAGAGGGAATTTTAAATGTTAAATGCGGAATGCTTATTACTGATTCCGAACACAGTCAGCTGCAATACTCCCAGGTATTTTTGACCATCTAATAAACGAGCATTTAAAGTCGAACAAACGACAATTATCGTTAAGCTCAAAAACCGCTGCTCTATTACGTTGTCCTTAGAGAATATTTCACTTTTTGCAATCGAAAATCAAACTTTTCGATAGCGTGGAAACATGACGAAACAACCGTGGCTTACTTATTTGGCAGCAATTTTTCAAAGACAAGTGCCTCTGCTGACGGCAAAGACGCATGAAATTTTTATGCGTGATCACTGTGAATCCTACGCGGCTATAGTGCGTCGTTTTAATAGCGAATGACTTGAAATGTAAACGATGCTTACTTCGCCTATCGAGACATTTCGGTGTTCAAAATAACGACGACGAATTCGTTCGCCTAAATCGAGTGCCTGCATGAAACCCACCTGAAATAACCGTATAGCTTTAAACATCTCTTCCAAGCGAATGCTCACTAACTAAGAATCGCTTATCTAAAATATGGCCATCCATGTCAAACGATCACAGGGATGAAGGGACAATATGACGGATTTTGAAACAATAAAAAATTCATGTAAATTTTAAATAATTAAATTTATTCTTGAAATTACTAAAAATTTTAGCCAAATATAACAATTTACAGTTACTGCTATAGCCTTAGAACGTTTCAAATAAACTTGCGTTCTCTCTCTGCTCGAGGCGTTTCGCAATAAAAAGAAAACTCATAATTGTATGGAAATATCGAATGAGTTATTCATTGAAAATCAAAAGAACTTCATTGAAATCGTATATTTTCCTTAAAATCTAATACCGAATGTTGTGCGTTCGTTGAGAAAAACATTGCTCGTCCTATATGCCAAGAAGCTTTGACCAACACTTTTTTATGCTCTTGTTTTTCACTAATTAATTAACTGTTAATCGATCTTTTAAAATATGTTTTGAGCCTGCTGTTAAATGACATGCATTTGTTCGGCTGCTGTTTCACGTGTCATTGACACGTGTTTGCTCACTCACAAGCTCATTAAAACTATGTTGCAAGATCTTCTGTTATATAGGTCAAGTTTGAAATAATCGAATATCTTATAACTCAAAAAATCGATGATTAGGTATTCCCATTCGGAAACGACTGGAACAGTACTCAGTTCTTTTCACTAGAAAAAGTAACATCACTAAAAGATTCTGCCCAACATGCCAGTAGAACAATTTTGCTCATCCGGAAACGATCAAAACCCTAATCATTTCATTTCCTTCACCATCATTTATTCAGTTCATTCATAAACCTCTAACAGTTTCGAAGGTCCAACACATCTTACTGACAATATCATTTTGTGCATCGAAATCCATATACTCTGGAGCCTTTTGCATTTATGAACTACTCTCGACTATCTTTAAATTTCGTATTGCTTCTCGCTAATGATAGGAAAAGCATCATAAAAAGACAACAGCAGCAACGCGTAAAAATCGCCGACATCAGAACTAAGGGCTCAATTGTGGTGACACTCACCATGAACAGCGTTAAACATGTGAAAGGATGGAAGCATTGTGAATTGCAACCTTCCGCTAAGCTTACATCACCTATTACGACCAAGCTATACATAAGACAATGCAAAGGGATGCAAAGACAGCTGCAATTTCATCGATTTTCGTATCGATGCAGCTGACAACCATGCCCACGCATGATTGTTTTGACCAGTTTCGGAATGCCTCGTGGGCAGCTTGCTGGCGATCCGTCGGGTAAGCAGCCGGGAATCGAATCCCGGTCTTCCCGCATACGAAACTGGAGCTCTACCACTGAGCTACTGCTCGCTACAAAAGACAATAAACTGAGAAAAAAATGTGTAAGCGAACCTCTGTAAGAGCTCCTGTTCCATTCGGAAATTCGGTTGTGTCGATAGACAAATTCGTGAATGAAGCAACCGGTGCTCGATCTCCATGCCTCCATACCTTTGAACCCGTCTTCATCAGATAACACAAATTTATGCTACATCGAATGATTTTAAAACGGGCTAGCATAAAAGTGAAGAATATTTGCTGTAAATTTAGCATAGAAAACGGCTATGCTCAGTAAAAGAATGTACTGTTCTATAAGTTTCGTCGGTATTTCCATATGCTTTGTTCTGCACATATTCCCGCACTCTTTCATCATTTATTGTCAGTGTATTCTTCTAGATTATTTTATGAGTTCTAACTTATGTTTCATAAATGAGTTTATAAGCTTTTGCATTCGTTGCTGATCAAGTGATCAATAAAGGCATCCATTCATTCTCTTTAATTTTATTGTTGATAGAGAAATAAATTCAGTTCACAAGTACAGAAGATCAATTTTCACTGTTGAGTAAGCATGCTTGGACATATTGTGCTTTATTGAGAACTGAATACGTTGATGTAAATCACAGTGTTATAAGTGTTACATATATGCTATATATATATATATATATATATATGCTATATATATATGCTATATATATATACACATGTATATATATGTATATATATAATGTAAAGACGATAGATTGTATGCCAGAGAAATATTTTAAATTACCATATAAACAAATTCCGGCTGCACGACACTTGTTCCAGTAATATAGCATCCCGCTATGAGAGCGATGAGCACAATTAGAATTGCAGCAACACTTGTGATCGCCGCGATAAAAACCAAAATCACCGCGCAACGATTTTCAATTGCAAGTTGTCGAATTCTCGACACAGCTCGAGACCATCGCTTCATCCCTCCCTCATCACCGTCATAATCGTCAAATGCATCTGAAAGGCTTTGGGAATGGCAGACGAAAATAAATTTAATGATTGATTCGACTAGATGATATGAATTAGGAACGATATAAAGACATCGTCTTTGCAATTGTCGCGGAGATCTCCGCGCGAAGGAGGAATTCTAGTCCGTTTGCTCCCTCCCCGGAATAACTGCAAGAAAGTGTTGCCATGTTCGTAAAAACTACCATCAAAAACCACTGAATCATGTTCATCTCCCTCCAAAATGCTGTCCCTTTTCGAACTCAGTCCTCGCAATGGATGTAGGGATCACCGATCATATTCTCTCTCAAATTTAGTGTCCTTTGAATTTAGTCCTCATTGGGTATGCCACTTCATATACAGTTCGTTTATGTTCGGTTGATCATCTGGATCATTCCCCTTGCCCACTGGATTCGCTATTTCATGCAGGCCCCGTTAACGTTCAGGATAATCCTCAAATTAAGCCCACTGTTACCATGCAGAAAGATAGAACTTCACAGTTTTCAACTTAAGATGAATTTATTTTGGTTTGCCGTTCGATAGTTTGGAAGATTAATGATTAAATGGCTCTGGAGTTTTTCACAAATATGACTCTAAAATGAAAGTGGCGTCCTCCTAGAGTTTTTTCCAACATGCCGTTGACGATTCCGGTACATTCTAGCATTAACCCAGCTTGTCACACTCAAAATTTTCACATCTTCACAAGTTATTGGGATAAATTTAGGAGATGCAATATTTGCACTAGCCATCCCCCTCCGGCTCGCCCCCCTCTCCTCCTGAATCCTCTTCTAGCTGATCGTGCGAAACATTTTTATAATGACATTTATAAAACGTTTAACAAGGGGAACCGAAAGCAACTATTGCTTGTAACGAGCTAGAAAAAATTCTACCCTTACAGAAAATAAGTTCAACATTTGCTATTCGATGCTAGCACATTATATGCTTTGGCAAATATGTATTTGCAAAGTGAATTTATTGCAATGTATCACAGCTGAGCGTTAGTAAGAGTGTTCGTTTCCATGCCATCTCTTATGTGCTGCTTATGAGAACGTGATGCTTTGACTGGTGAGCGATGTCGGGACGCATTTAACGCCAGATTTCTGGTATTCATTCCAATACTTTTTGCTGCTTTTAATTAATCGTCGAGTCTCCTCAAAATCATCTTATTTATTTCTTCTTTGCTTTTTTGTAAAAAACCACTTCTACGATTAAAGTACTTGTAATATTAGTTTTGTTATTTATTCAGCATTCCACATTAGGATTTATTTAAGCCCTTGTACGCTCAGCTCCTTCTCTCAATTACTCTACTGATTTTAACTCTCATCTTAACAATAACCATCAACACCGCTTGGTGAATGTAACGGAGCACATTACCTCCGAGACAAGACTTAAAGATCGATATGGACTTGAGAAAATTTTTAGGGGAATAAGTTCATGTTTCCGCGAATTTGATCTTTACAAACAGAACGAAATACTCCGATCCGAATTCCTGTCGAGATGGCAACGGAAAGTTGATAGATTTCTCCACCCTTTCTGCGGTAGTGGCGGAGAGATTTTTCTTCTCCGTTGTTAAGCCCTACCTTGCGTTGTGAAAAAATATGAAAAAGATGAAAAGTACGCTAGCTGACGAATTCATTCCCCAACTACCCCTCTCCCTCCCCTCTTCTGCCATTCAGTAAAGTCTCCTCGTCGACTGCAGCTCCCTTTTCCACAGACGACAATCCTCACAAGGTTCACCTTAACCCCCATACCCAGTAGTTC
>JPKZ01001380.1:61852-73988 GCA_000803305.1 Toxocara canis | reverse complement strand
CCCCCCCCCTCCACCGTAGAACACTTTATAACTTTGTTTCAAACGGTAGATCACCATAAATTAAATATAATCATAAAAATTTCTCTAATTTTGGGATTTAACTACAAATTTAAAAATGAAGTGCACACTTAGAAACATACAATTCAGCGTTTAGAAATGTGCGAACAATTCATAAATCGCAATTTTTCAGCTCAACAGCATAACAGTTATTTTTGCGAATTACGTTTTTTCTCGAAACTGAATCTGATTCGCCCGAAAAGTTATAGCACCTTAATTCTTGCTGCATTAAATCTAAGTGCATTAAAAAAAACGTCCTTTGTGTCACAGTTGCTTGTAAGATATTCAAATTTTTCTCAGCCTTTCTTGACATGGCAATATTGCCATACCTAATTTCGAGTAATAGATTTACCATTCAAAGAAAGAAGACGACAAAAGCACTTGTGCCATAATGTACAAAAGCAATGAATTTAATCTCATATAAACTCGGGATGACAAATTTAATGACAATTCAAAACTCGAAATATCATATAAACTTAAAGGAGCGTATCTTGGATTAGAACAGTTGATCGAATTTGATTGATTCAGAATAAAGAGATGAGACCCTCGCATAGGAGAAGCCATGGTTATTATAATGCATGTAGATCAAATTTGACCCATTTATGATAGGGTCATTTCGCATTTTTTTAAAGCTTATTTGGTCTTTGTGTTGTAGCGACATAAAATATTTGGAGCCGACCAATGAATATGACTATGATGGTTGACCAGAGGAGATTTTTCTCTAAAATATTTCTTTAGAAAAAATGTTTTCCACAGATTTTTCTTATATTTCTCGAAATTATTTAACGAACACTGAAATTTGAAAATTCTGGAAATGAAAACATATTTAGCGTCATTCAACCCAAACCCTTTCGGTAAGTGGAGAAGTGGATTCGGAACGTAAAAAACGGCTAAATTACAGCAAGTAGAAGCTCGATTTCTATCTCTAACTCCCTATCTAGTTCTACGCCTATTCTATACCCACGTCTAAATTCTCGTCTATGTCTTCTAGGGGATTCTATCCCTACGACTTCGATGAAATGCAATTCTATGTCTATGACTAATTCAATCCAATGTCAAATATGCTCGTAAACATAGCTAGAATTTTATGTGGAGAGCCACATATTTTATAGGTGCGGCTCGCACCCCAGTCGACACTGTATCTGATCTCTGGTAGTGGAAAACGCTGTCAAAGGTCACATACAGTATCGATTATGGTGCAAGGTCAGATACAGTGTTCGTAAACAGTAATAAATATGAGCGGTGTGTCGCAAAGGTAAACCCAAAAAGAGATGGCCGAAAGAAAATTTTCATTCGCAAAATTTGTCAATCTTTCATACATTAAGACGAGAAAAAAAGCTCAACCGATCAACATGCACAAAAACACTCTTTGCAAGCCAAAAACCGATTCAGCTTTATTTTAAATGAAATTTTCAATGACTACGATAAAAGTAGTGACAATGGCAAGATAACAGTTAGATGATGTTTCGAATTGTTGCACGTCTTATGTAAAACAGCGATCAGTTGCGTCTGAACATGGCTTGAGTGGCAAGCGGATATCAAAATGAGGATTACACCACTCGACAGCTAGACGATTCGTACGGATTCGGTGAGCAATGCAGAAGAATGTTAATTTGTTAATTTTTTTATGTTTTTATAAATAAATATTAAAAAATAAATAAATATTCCGCGCTCTGGGATCATTTACACTCCCGTTGCCCATTCAATTCATTAGCAATTATAAAAGCAAAAACATTAAGGCTTGGGTAAATTTAGCACGACAACGCAGAATGTTTACGTATTTGTTAAGAGTAAGTAGGAGATACACAAAACAACGCTTAACATCTCTCCCCGCATTTAGAAGACTCCACTTAATGATCGAAACGATAATCATATATACAATGCGATATACAATTAATAGACTTGCTCTATAGTAAGAATGAAATTAGGAAAAAAGTTTGACCTAAAAAAGCGCAAAATATTTCTCTCATTCAAGCGATTAAGTCCGAACCATTTTATTGTTTTTTTTTCTTTGCGTAAAAGAGCTAGTAATAGGATCTTATAATTCTTAGAGTTTTGTCCAGCATTTGGACGACCTTATCCCACCTTTACGTTTAGCTCTACCGCTTTTCTAACACCTTCGAACATTTCTTTATCTTTTATTGAACATATCTTTTATTGATGAACTTTGAACAATCAAGATTAGATACTCTCGGAGAGTTCAATCCCTTTTACTTTTTAACCCCCACTCAATAACTTTTTACCGAGAGAAGATACATAATCGTCGTTCCGTTTGTAGAACCTCAAAAAATTTAAAACTCTTGTTTTGTTAGTATTTGAAAAATGCAAGAGTCATTCCTGAACGCCATATAAATGTAGAGCATTTTTATGCAATAAATACGAAACACTAAAAACAAATACGAATTTATTTGATATTTTTGCTTGATTTATATCTAAACTTTCAGCTTTTGAGCATTCCAATATGCCATTTCATTTTCATTGATGATTTTATGATGAATGTGAGCCAAACAATAGATATTTTTGCGCGATCACAAATCGATTTCACACATCAACTAGCAGAATGTTAAAAGAGCAACATATGAACCAACATAATAACTTTATCTTTAAGTAACATAGTACTTGGAGTTCTTACTTACGTATAAAGTAATTTTCTCCCGGTCCATTCAATAAACGTCATGGAATTTCACCCTATTCCAAACGTTCGCACATGAACCACCCGTCCCAAGCTCAATTGGAAGCCATAGAAAAAGCACCAAAAGTTGTAAAGAACAGTCAATAAATACAGATATATCACTAATACATCAGTTTTCATCCACCTCTTCATATCGTTACCTTTTCTCTTACTTGTAAATATAAGCAAGTTTATCTTGCAAAGGCCAGAGCTGTGTTCAATATTGAAGTTGTAAGTTTGATGCGAAACTTTATAGACTTCGAATATCAAATCACTCACACTTATGCACGTTCCTATCAACGAGTTTACAATTTCCTAATCAGAAATCATAATTTTTCATCGTTTCAATCAAATTCATTTTCTGTTTTCAAACGAATCGAAAAAGAAATGAAGTAAAATTTTAAAATTGGCAAATCGTTTGGCCGAAAAATTTTTTTTGTTGCCAGTATCAGTGCAAAACGTCTAACGCTAATATGATTGTTTCTGACCTCAAAATGCCCTTCAATAGCTCATCACGATTCAGCTATTAGAAATTCGCTTTCGTTTTTAACGCTCATCAATTTTCATCAACTATCCCATTGACATCACTAGCTCACTCATATGCAAGTAAGAGCAAATTTTTTTCGGCATAAAGAAGAGCTTGTACGCATTAAAACATTGCGTACGACCCTTACACAACTTCATACGCTCTAATTTTTTTATGATCTTTTCCCTCATATCTAGTGTAACAGTCATATTGTTTTGGCTATGGTCAATTTGAATTTACCCGAAAAATCTCCCCGCACTACTCATTTTTGCAACAATCTCCCATTCACAATAGCGTTCTATAACGCTATAGTTCCCAGAATGCTTCCCAGGCAGAAAGCAAATTGCACAGCATATTATAAACAGCTATTGCTTAGTTTTCAGGTATCTATTTTGCCCAAGTTAAATAAATGGTTGACTTTTCGGAACGGAATCGGAACGGAAAGTGACGCAGCAATTTCGAAGCAAGATTATCATTTGCATAAGGTCGTCTATGGTTGTTTTCAAGTGAACGATCCATTTCGATATTCATGATGAAGCTCAAATCAAAAGTTTTTGTCAATCGATAAGCAGAGATAAGCAGAAATCACGTTTATCACATATATCGAGAACCAACGAAGCTTTTACATGAAAAAAAATGAGTGTGATTGAAATTCGGTATTATCAAAATTAAGGCTTTTCTGCCAGAAATCTATGCGTTCAAAGATGCGATCATTTTCTAACCAATGATCGCCTTCTCATTCATTTATCGGTTTCTTTTGTATTCTAAGCGTCATTAGCATGATTAAAAATAAAAATTACGCACGACGAGTTTTAAGCAGACAATGGGCTAATTAAAAATTTTCTTGCATAAAGTTGGTCATACTAGAGGACAAACCAATCGAGAATAGCGTTTGCTTAACGCAACTCATTATCAGTGTTATGATATTCATCGATACGAAAAGGAATCTGTATTTCGAATCAAAATGAGAAGAAAATTGAAAAAAAAGAATTAGAATAAAGTCTAGCGAAAACTGAAAATACTAAAAGACGAAGAAAGACGTTTTAAGTTGATTGCTTAAAATGAAGGTGAAAACGAGTATGAGTTCAGAGAAATTTTTTTCAACAAACATGTCTCGTGCTGACAGCTTTTAAACGACTCAACACAAATGATCGAAAAACTCCATCAATATGAGACTAGAGAAGTTAACGTTTTGGAAAAAGAAAAAAGAATGCCGCATCATAAAAGATGCGATGAATTCATTCATTGTTATTCCACAAAGTTTTCTTCAATGTTTAGCCTTTTCTACGATAGTTTTGTTCGTTAAAATCGCTAATTTTCCAACGCAAAATGAATTGGCAAATTAAACGGAATGAAATTTTGATATCTTATGCATGTACATCGATAGATGAAGAATATGGAAGAAGTGGATGAATGTTGAGGATATATATCATAAGTCAACTCAACGACCTCACTAAAGTTTAAAGAAGTTGCAAAAAAAGCCAAAGTGTAAAGGCAATGAAGAATGCTAGTACATTTATTTGTTATAACCGCTGATGCTTTCATGGGCGCCATTAATCTCATTTTTATGAGCCATCTTAACAGCTTTCTTCAAAAAGTAATAGATCAAACGATTGAGATAGAAACGAAAAAGAAGAAAAAACGACTATATTTGACTCCTATCGTTGAAGATGACAAAGAAAGGTAAATATTAAAAATTGAGTAATCAGAAGCAAAATGAGCTCAAATAATCTCGCCATGGAATAAAGACACGTACAATGGAAAATAATGGATTTGGAAATGCAAAGTGACCAAGAAAAAAAACACTGCGATAGAGAAGGCGGAAACGAGTCGAATGTGAAAACCTGAAAGCCATTTATAGCAGAAGCGCTCGAGTAACCATTTCATTTTTTTTTAATGGAAGGCTCAAGTTTAGGGAAGTGTTGACGTTAAGTAAGAATGATATGTATTGAAAGGAAGTGGTTGTGGTGAAGAAAAATGGGAAGAAAAATGGTGGTTCATAACAACTTCCGGTATGGGGACACGAGCCTTTGTTGGGAATGAAGAATTAATGAAAGATCGTGTCACAAGTTCGAAAAAGTAAAAACAAAACACCACAGCATTGCAACTCCACTTCAACGCTCAATTCGAAAACAATCGCTTCAAAATCGAGAACTTAAACGAAATGGGTTTCATGGCGTTTTTCATAGAGCAGTTCTCAAAATGTGGATGAATTGAGCCCAAAGTCTGTTTTGCGGTCAAGTGCGTTGGACAGTACTTATTACTACATGAACTTTTTTGCATAATTTAGTTAATTTCTCTTCACTAAATTGAAAAAAAAAAGCAGAAATGCCTAATAAAAGTTCGGGTTGCCTTTGAAACGCTCGTCGAAGTAAGATTTGGCGAGCCATCCCGATTACTTTTTAAATGTTCGTGCATTTCTTGTCTCTCACTTCTGGGCCTCATAAATTCTTTCCTTTACCAAAGTGAGCAGTCCTTGGGTTACTGAATTTCCCTTTTGTTCATAAACTGTCTTAATCTCATTTCTGGAAGATGTCGTAACAAACGAAAACTTATTGAATTTACCCTGTCCAATGCTATATTTCTATGCGAGCAACCTGATACTTTCTCGCAGGGGATTCTCAAGATTTTTAAAGCGCTATTTTAACCATCAAATGAAGCCAAATGGCATCAAACGATTCGACATGGTACACGCTACAAATTTAACGTCCTCTTCGCCTTAGACACTCTCCTCGCTTCCTCGCTTAAGTGCGCGATACAGATGGGAAATGGAATGGAGAGATTGAATCTACGAAATCACCTTCTTTGTGAACTGAATGGAAACAAATTTCGATAGAAAAAAAATGACAGTGTGTGGGGTTCCATCATGAACGAGCATTTTCTCCCAGTCCTGAACCACGTTCAGGTATCATATCCTATTTAGCTCTATATTTATTCAGGTACCATTTATTTCAGGTCGCTTCCAACGAGAAACATTTGCTCTCTGAAGTTCAAAAGTTTTCGTGAATTTGCTGGAAAATGAAGCGATAGGCCGAAAAGAGAAGAAACAACAAAGGAGAACGAGAGAAACCATCAGAGGAAATGACGATCGGCTTTGCGTATTATTACACATAACACCAAGTGGGCGGCGGTGTGTTTGACGGCAGTGATATTGGCAAACGGAAAAAAAAAACAGAACGTATGTGAAAAAATGTTGATGATTTGTCATAAGAAATTTTTGCTCTCGCTAAACTGGTATGTTACAAGCAGAATAAACCGAAAGCGAGAAACTAGAGAGAATTTTTTTCATTCATAGACAGTTGCGATTGCATTTTAAGTGAATATCTGAAAACCAAATCCATACTGGTAAGAAAAACTGGAACCGAAAAAATGAGTTTCTAGAAACGTCTGAGCTCAAAAACAGAATCTGTAAACCTCTATAAACATTTAGAAAAGATGACAGAACTAAGATGAAAATTTCTTTGACATACCTTAGTTTATACCGTTGCGGTTTTTGGTCCGAAAATCGTAAAACTGAAATACCGATACGTTGAGTTCCATAGGTGAAATTCGGATATGCCTGGTGATGCGCACGGCATATCACCACTCTGGACAATCTCCACTCACCTGTAAAATTGGATAGATTTTGCCACTTGTAAACTGTATTTAACTGAAACGTTGATATATTCTCAACAAAGGGCAATCTAACTTTGCTCGAAAGCCGGTCTTATTTCATCCCTGGCAAGCAATTTTTATCCGATCCCAATATATTTCCAACTCCATATCACACGCTGACCTGAACCACCTTCATTTCATACTGCTCTTAAATCGCGTCTACTCAGAAATAAATGATTTATTGATCGTTTCGTCGTGTATAGAATCGACTCAACACTAATGTCTTCTTGAAAATTTTTGCTCGAAAATAACGCCGCTCAAAACGAATGTGAACGATTGCCAGTTACTGCCGATTAGTGTGACCTGTAATTATTACCAGTTAGTCAACGTTTAATTTTGTCCTATAGTCGCTTTCAGTAAATAACCTCAGCTTATGAGAAAAAGTGCAAGCAGCGGTATAAAATTTTCATACAACTTCTATTTATAATTAAGGTTGGGAAAATACCTCTGATTAAAACTATTGTGCTGCAATTGTTGATCACTGATTTAAATCTACATTGCGTTTGATAATCGGCTAATTCCTTAACGCTTCTCCTTCCGTCTCATATTGTTCAAGCATACGATAACGATAAATCTAAATGGCGACATCAAAGTACTCACTGATACAACAACAATCAACTACTACAGAAGTTCCTTCTTATCTTTTATATAGTAACTTTCTAACTTTCGCAAATAGCACTACGCCCCCAGTTCTGATTGTAGTGAAATAAACAATAATTGATTAGTTAAATGAATGAATCAATCAATATATAAATGAAGGAATAAATAAATTTATCAATCAATTAAACAAATCAAATAAATAAATAAGTAACTAATAAACAAATAAACAACTAATTAACTATTTAATTAATTAATTAATTAACAAATAAATTAATTGATAAAATGAATAAATAAACAAATTTAATTAATTAATTAATTAATTAACCAAATAAATAGAAGAATGAATAATAAACAAGCAAATAAATAAAATAAATGAATTAACTGAATAAACAAACAAATTCAATAAATAAGTAAATGAATAAATAAATAAATAAATGAATAAATAATATATATTTCATCACAGCGTTTATTCCTCTACTTTGATATTGGTACGCAAAACCTAGAAGATCAGTTGGTGATGAATGTTGATCATTTTTGGCTGCATGTTCATCGCATCTCAATGAGCGTAGAGAAACGTGAGAGAAAATTAGAATCGGTCCGGAGAAAATTTAATTAAAGACTTAACAAGCGGCATCTAAATTAAGCTCAATCAGTCGAAAACTACAGTTCCGAAATTCGACAACAAGCTGCATTTGTTTACGAGTCACTACAAGGGAATCACTCTAATTAGCTTAATTAGCAGCATACCAACTAAGATTTTTTACTAGACGCCTGAGACTTATTACTATGAAAGCATTCTTTATCACAAACAAGAGGGAAATCTCTGTAAAGATTCTGCTCCATATTGCTTCACAATCTCAGAAAGCTAAGTGATGCCGATGTCTTGGTTTACAAGTTGTGTTTTTTTTCTCGATCAAAAATTTTCGCCACAAATTAAAAGGAACTAAAGTTAAAATCAACTTAAAGTTCCTTCAAAAAACAGCAAGCAACGCTATCTGCATCACATAGCCATACATATGCATAGCCTTTACTTAATTTTACTTCCTACTTTGGTTCCTAAACGCCCCAAATGTTTCCAAAAATGCTACTTGTATCAACGCAGAATATCACTTTTTTATGAACCAAATGAACAGATTTGTTGACAGTAAGGGCGATTTTTTATCGATTGCTAAATAAACTGCATTAAAATTTCTCGAAAATTCATTATTTGTTGCAAAGAGTACATAAAATTCCTACTCTATGTACTTAAGTCCCCAAGAAATAATTTAGAGCATAAAACTAGAAGTTCGGGTGCAATAAAACAATATAATAACTGTAGGGTGCAAGTTAATAAAACCGATTAAAACAAGAAATACGGTTCCTTGATTTCAGGGGCACATATCGATACAGCAGATCATAACATGCATTGTTGCAGTCACTCAAAATTTGTACCGAAATTAACCATCGAATAAAACAATAGCATGCGAAGAATGCTTGAGATAGGACGCTTGCCGGCTCACGTACTTCCTTTCTTGAACAATTTTGGACCGCCTATTTAGCAGTTGCAAGCCAGCAAAGGAATGTGCTATAGTAAAATGAAGAAATAAAGAGACTACGCATAAAAGAAAAGAAGAGAGACAATTTACGTAGATGAACAGTTTTTTTTTTCTACGATGAGCTATGTGAAACTTTCTTCGTAAAGCAACAATGCGTTTTACAGTTTCGTATGCTTAGTAGTGTTGACAAAATATGCCTGGAGAGCATCCGCCTAGCGTGAGCCCGGACTAAAATTTTATGCAATCTTGAAAGCCGGTCATATTTTCGACGGACGGCTATCATTTTTGGTGGCGTCAATTGAGCTGAAAGTAAAAGCCGAATTTTGTGGAACACAGAATGGTCCTTATCTCGATAAAAATTCCCCCCGAATGCTCTGTAAAACGTCAGAACACTCGCCGGAACTTTCTTCGTCCAATATGCTTTGAAAATTATTTTTGTGGAAATTTTGATGCTTCGCAATACCCGAATTGCATTATGGCGCTGATGCGACTGTGCGTGTGTGAATCTGTCTGTCTAGTAATCTCAATGCTAGGAACCCTGAAGCTAAAGTAAAGAGATTTTTTAAAGATATAATCTACAATCCAGGTAGGCATAAACTATGTGAGTAATTTCAAAGAAACGTGACCCATCCTGGATATAAATGGGGCGACTGATGAGTGCAAGAAATCTATGACTTTATGACTTTCTAGCCGACTGCGTATTCCACTCACCAAGCAGTATCTAGTAGATGGTTTTTAGGAGCAGTCGAAAACGAGGAAATAGGAAATGTTGTCATTTGTAGGCGGCGGTTTATTGAACAGGCTGATTTAATTGAGCGATCGCAAAAGTTGTTATTTTTTTTCTTCGCCAAATTGATGTGTTTTACAAATTCTAGTTTGCGCTATGTCGATAGCATGTCTTTGTTGCACCGTTGTGGCTCCACATTCAAAAAAATTTTCCAAAATTATATTGCGCAAGTGCTTAACCACTACATTTTTTTGAAAAGAAACCTTGAACTGGTTTTCGGCAGGCGTAAGACATGCGAGAGGAATTGACAAAAGCAGCAAGGCTATCTAGAAGAGTATCAAAAACAGCAGCAAAGCAAACACAATTCAAAGCAGTTCAAAAACGCGGAAGCGAGAATGATGTTCGAATTTTTCCATAGTCTCCACGTCCTATATCGAAATAGCAATGAATTTTCGGCGCTTTAGCTAAGAGTTCCACTTTCACCGACTTCTGCTTTGAAACGACAAGCTGATAAGCACAAGTTGCTCATTTGTAAATTCAGTCTGTTCTCACCTGTTTTCCTCTCCTAGGTATTACTCGTTTTATACGAAATAATATATCTCAAGTTAAATTTCGTAATCGCTGTGATTAATTTGCAATTCGAGGAACATCGAAGTTTCAATTTCGCAATTCTATCATCGGCTGACCCTCATCAACTTTCGCTCTTCATTCCCAAATCTCAGAAATTTCAACAAAACAAAGTCTTTCCACGAAATTTGATTTGATCAAAAGAATTGTATATACTAGGCATTCATTCTTCATATCGTTGTTTCTGCTTCCTTTACATGAGTAGTAAAGTGTTCCAGTGGAAATCAGGATACTGTTTTTTCGAAAAATTCCATTTTTTTTCTTACTCTATAGAACTTACTAAACCAAATACGCATTCGAGGTTAAAGATACGAAAACGAAACGTACCGTTATTATTACAAATGCTTACAGATGTTAAACTATAAAACAGATTGTAGAAAAAGATACAAAAACGAATAATTACTACGAGTTTTAATGATAATTAATTATAATGGCCGAATTCTTTAATGCTTGATTTGTGCTCTAAAGGACTTTTTGTTTTCACGATTTCAGTGATTGAGTACACTCCGTTTGTCGTCGCTTGGATGCCCCTTTACTGAACAATGACTCGCTGAAAGTCAATAACTTCTATAAGTCAATGACGAATCGTTCTAGAATAAAATGGATTGTTATTTCGTTTATCGCCGTTTACTACCGTAATCTCGAATCGGAAACGCTCTCCCGCAGTCGTCTCAAAAGATGTTCTTGTAACGCACTTGTGACTGCCAATTGCACAGCCTTATTTCGGTTTCCAATTTGCAATAGGCTTAAGGATCAACGCTAAGCTTCCCACTCTATGTACCGCTTTTTGCATTGGTCCTTATGCAAATTGAATAGGCTGAAGGCGAGAGTGATGTAAATTGCAAAATGTCAAATACAGCCAGAATATACACACTACTCTCATCTCTTTATCACTACTCATGGTAGAGCATCAGTGAAAGGGTACTTGACGTTCAACGCTAGAGAATGGCGATCGCTTTCACATACTTCTAAGACAAGCCGACCGCATGATACGCTCCATGGCTGTGGCCTAGCTGCCGTATGAACACACCATGCCTCTGTATTGAAGATGCGCTCTCTCCACTTGAGCGGCTCTTGTTCTCTCTATGCAAATGACACATACAGAACCTTGGCACATCTATTTATACAAATCTTCAGTACACCTATCGGCTAACCAAATTGCATCATAGTCGCATCTAAACAATGACGCATATATAAGCCGCATATCGAGTTGACTTTTCGGATTGTTGTTGTATTTTGAGAACAACGCTTTTGGCATATTATTGTTTACAGGCAAGATTATTCCACTCTTTCATCGAAGGATTTTCGCCGACTATATTTTGAAGTTGTACTCATTCAGTTCAGAAAACTTTTGAACGTTAAGGAATATTTACCTAGTCCGATCTCGAATGAAGAAATCTCTTCACTAGAAGCTCCCATCTCCCTCCAAACTAGTATAGATTCCAGTTTCGCAGCAATCGTTTGAAAGGCATATGTATAATTGTTGTGACTTAACGCAGAGGAAAAAAAGGTCGTTCATATTCTCGAAAAATGTCCACCATTCGTCTAGTACGAGCAACTATTGCAAAACTCCAAGTATACTTTTTTTGCAGCGAAAATATTGTAAACGATGTGGTGTCTGGAAGCCGTTATATTTCACCATAAATTCAAAAAAAAATAACTATTCGCGTAGTTTAGTGAAAATGGCAGTAAACCAACAATGGCAAAGGTGTTGAACAATGACAGCGATGATCGCTTAC
>JPKZ01001380.1:46270-59420 GCA_000803305.1 Toxocara canis | reverse complement strand
TCTACCTCAATCGAACGATGGATCTAGCATTAAACTTCATAGCATTCACTATTATTTTTGAGAGAAGAGTGGGCCATCTCGAAGATCGCTTTTTTTGTAGATAACGCGGTTAATGGTACAATATGAGAGGCGGCGGTAACAAAATTTACAGCATCATATGAATGATCATCAATATGGGCCCACTACACTACACCCCATTTTTTTTAAAAAAAAGGCTAAGATGATAATGGTGTTATCGGTTGGGAGAAAAAAACCGGACCAAACCATTATCTATTCAGCTATATCTGATGGGCTACTTACGTGCAGACACCTACAAAGTACCTTAACAATTCTGAAAGTGTATTTGTGCCTCAAATAATACATTGTATGAATATTATTATGAACGTTTACATGTATCATAGGTATATGTATAAACATGCGCGTGTACATGCGTAGACATACACGTATGTATACATATGTATATGTATATGTATACATACATGTATGTATGCAGATGCACTTGTGTCTCTTATACAGCGTTCTTCGCGGTCAAATGTCATTCGATCACGTAACGAGGGGATTACTTGTTTTCACTATTAGTGAGTGATGTGAGTGTCGAGGCCGATTGACAGTATCCCCGTTTGCGTGTGGCAATGATGACAACAGCCAATAGGCTCTCGATAGGAGGCGGAGCTTGTAAGCCTTACGAATGAGGCGCATAGGACAAGCTCGGCCAACTGCTTCAGCCAACAGTTTGAGATGTACGCCTTTTATAATCTTTGTGCCTCATCTTTAACCGGTAGTTAAGCTGTTGGCTTCACGGAGCACTCTTGTAACGTTTTTGATCAAATAGCCAACCAACATTGGATTACGAAATATCTTGAGGTTTAAACGACGTCTGTGCTTTTTTGCATAATTTTAAAACAATGCCATGATAAGCGATTTGTTTGGTAGCAGATACCTGTTAGGTGATGGAAATTTTTATGTTGGTCTGTCTTTATGTCCATTTGAGCTCTCCTGATTATATCACCGCTTTTGAATGAGAAATCATTGGATTTGTCTCGAGGTACAGAAACCTCTTTCCCGAAATTTCACCTCTTCTCCATTTTGCAAAATTTCGTTGATTCGAATTTCTGCATGGTCGTTCTTAGCGCGGAATGGCACTAAGGTTAGACTATGAGGTGATTGGATGACCATCTTGAGCTTAGCGTTCCCCTTCCAACTCGTTCCCTTACCATTACATGGATTCAGTGTGGGGATTGAGGAGTGATAAAAATGATAAACTATTCGAAAATTGGATAGGTCTCCCCCCCCCCCTCCCCATCATAGCGAGACCTGTGAATCGCCAATGCAGCCTCATTTATTAGCCGAACAAGTTAAAAACCCCTCTAGTAGATTCGTACTCGCAAATTCCTCATATTCATTATTCGGCGCCGCTCCTTAAATGTTTGGCTATGCACGTATTATTTCATTTGAATGTATCTGTATGCTGCTTTTCGAAATGGTCTATCGTTAAAGGACGTTGTGTGATCCGGTGCATCCTATCAATCCATTTGTGTGCATCTTACAATAAATTTCGATTTAATGCCCCGACAAGAAAAATGGTTATGGAATTTTCGATAACACCATTTTCGATTCTAGTTTCACTTAAAAATTTTCGGCTATCCGAATTTCTATGCAGTTTTATAATGAAAATAGAGAAAAATAGAGAAAAGTGAAAATAGAGAAAAATAGAGAAAAGTGACGGAAGGAATGAATTTTTTCATGAAAATGCTGACGCTATTAAACGTCCACATGTAATAAATAATTCTTTTTTTACAATAATAATTTTTTTTCAAATATTTTTCCAAATTTATCGAATGCAAATCGTTGAACTGTTCAAAGCCGAGAACGCCACATAACTTTCTTATTTTCAGTTTTTGTGCTCTAATTAAATGACATATGATTCTACACTGATATCACTCTCTGTTTAGGCATTCAAAAAAAATGGTACTCTGTTACTTTACATTTACAAGAAGTTTATCCGTCTTCCTAATGTTGCGGCAGCATTGCACGATAGTTTTGCGCAATACAACCAAATAGCGATTCTTTACAGTTATGCGACGACTGCATATGAATTTCATTTAGAAATGACACAGTAGTTTAGTCCCCTAATAATATGCATTCATATCGCATTTACTTAATTTATTTTTTCGTATAAAACATTTCTCTGCAAGAATACCACACCTTATTTTCCGTATGAATGGAAGGATGATTTTCCGAATTGAAGAACATTTTCTACATGAACGATTCGCTTGAAGAAGTCGGTGATTAATAACATCGCTCACCATTCGAGGAACGATAACAAATGAACTGTTCGCTTCGTCTGTTTGTTCGTTACTTAAGAAAACAAACTTTCGAAAAAAAATTAAAGGATAAAAATAACGATTCAAATATAGATGGTATAAACCTTTTATGGAATTTCTCCCAACGATACGAACTAATTTGGTAATTTTTTGGAATATTACTGAAATTTTGTGCGATGTTTAGATGGCTACAGCACCACCGAATATAACGCTTTCATCACTTGGCGCGAATGGTTTGGAGCAAATACTTCGTTTACGACAAGAGCGAAGTCAACGTACACCAAAGTGTGCGCGCTGTAGAAATCACGGTACTGTATCCGCGCTTAAAGGTATTACTTACAGTTCGCTCAGCACAATACATTTATCCACCTTGCAGTCAAACTATAAACGAGAATACCATATCCGTGCTTAAACTTATTTCGTACAGCCCATTTACTCGCTTTAGAACCTCTCTAAATCTCCTTATTGTTCGTAATTCATAACTTATCGAACGACTAACTATGTTGGCATTTGCGGTATCCCATCGTGCTCATTCAGCGCTTTATTCTAAATGTTAGTTATCACATATTGTCACTCTTTTGAAAAGTGTTTTTAAACTAACAAAACGGTAAAATGTCATATATAAATAAGCCAGCAACAACAAGAATACCACACCTTATTTTCCGTATGAATGGAAGGATGATTTTCCGAATTGAAGAACATTTTCTACATGAACGATTCGCTTGAAGAAGTCGGTGATTAATAACATCGCTCACCATTCGAGGAACGATAACAAATGAACTGTTCGCTTCGTCTGTTTGTTCGTTACTTAAGAAAACAAACTTTCGAAAAAAAATTAAAGGATAAAAATAACGATTCAAATATAGATGGTATAAACCTTTTATGGAATTTCTCCCAACGATACGAACTAATTTGGTAATTTTTTGGAATATTACTGAAATTTTGTGCGATGTTTAGATGGCTACAGCACCACCGAATATAACGCTTTCATCACTTGGCGCGAATGGTTTGGAGCAAATACTTCGTTTACGACAAGAGCGAAGTCAACGTACACCAAAGTGTGCGCGCTGTAGAAATCACGGTACTGTATCCGCGCTTAAAGGTATTACTTACAGTTCGCTCAGCACAATACATTTATCCACCTTGCAGTCAAACTATAAACGAGAATACCATATCCGTGCTTAAACTTATTTCGTACAGCCCATTTACTCGCTTTAGAACCTCTCTAAATCTCCTTATTGTTCGTAATTCATAACTTATCGAACGACTAACTATGTTGGCATTTGCGGTATCCCATCGTGCTCATTCAGCGCTTTATTCTAAATGTTATTTATCACATATTGTCATCGTAGTCATTGAGGAAAATCCTGAAGACAACAATTACTCTTTTGAAAAGTGTTTTTAAACTAACAAAACGGTAAAATGTCATATATAAATAAGCCAGCAACAATATTTCCATTTTTACGTTTCAAAAACATTCAAGACTATTCCACGAAATTTTTTCACTTGTGATAGTTGTAATGTCCGAAAAAAACTCAATGAAATTTTCCGTTTAAGTGTTAGCGCATTCTTATACAAATAAGAGTTGTTTGAGATTTGTACGTCAAACTAGTTTGAGCAAATCGCAAATATGTTCAGCCAGTTAACTAAAAGAATTTTTTGCCGTCCATTATTCACCATATTCCGATGCATTTTTTTCCTCGATAACCCCTGAATGGTATCCCTGCAACGGGTAAGTGAATATTTCGGTAAATCTAGAAGGTTTTTTTAGGTAACGCGAAGACATGCTCATGGACTCTTTTAGGTTCATTCAAAAATTTTTCCAGGTCATAAAAGATATTGCAAATGGAAAGATTGTATGTGTGCCAAATGTACCCTAATTGCCGAAAGACAACGAGTTATGGCCGCTCAAGTGGCGCTTAGAAGGCAACAAAGTCAGGATGAGAAAGAGGCCAAAGATCTGGAAATGCTACTCGGTGTTGGCAACGGTAATAACACTCGCCCTTCCAATTCGGATTTCAATTCGAGCAAGTTCTTTGGCTTTAATTCACCTTTTACCAAATCCATTTCGTCTCTACCGTCGTATTCTTTCCCCCTTCTATCCATATGAAATCGATTGTATGGGAAAGGACTGTACATAGCATAGTCGAACAATATCTCTCGTTTTCAATACAACCTCCTCTCTGTTAGGATAAGGTGAAAAAAATGGCCTGCCCCTCGGCATAAGCCCCACTTAGAAACGATCATCGTCCCTCTTGAAAAATGTGAACTTCACAGTCTTCAAGACTTCTATTTGTGATGATATTAAACGTGGTGTAGATGGATGGATGACCGTAAACTACATATATGGTAATTTTTATATCTTAAATTATAAATATGATAAATAACGCATGTAAATCATTTAAATTAAAATCCACCTAGCTACAATTGCTAATGAATATTGATGGTGAAAACATCTGATGGAAGACGCAGCAAAATTCTTATCAATTATAATATCAGACATAAGTGAAAAAATGTTTTCGTTGGCGATTTTGGAATTCAGAACTGCCGAGTAAAAACCATAAAGATCATTCATCGTGCCGACCGGATCCGATTTGAATTAGACTGCTAACTCTAGCTTCGTCGCAAATATTAAACGATTTTTTGAGGGTAACAATGATGCAAAAAATTGATAAGATGAAAAATTTAAAACGTTATCCAGGCTAATTTAAGCAAAACAATATATATGTTTATTTATTTATATTTTAAGTCACTTAGCAAGCCGAGTTGATGATTGTGAATTTTATTTGTGATCATGTAGACAACATTTTGGACACTGTACTATTTTGCAAAGCCCTCTTTGGTTACGCTGGAAAAGCCAAAACATTTATGACAAAATAGTGCGGAACATAAGCAGAGTCAGTAGGCAGCCATAAACGACAGATCAATTATCGTTTTACTTCGAATAGAGCCCCTTGAGAGCTATCCTCCGTTTAAAAAGANCTCCTTTTCACAATGAGGAGAAAAAATAGCCCAGACCTCAACAGTGCCCCCACTCTCGGGAATGCCAAACTAAAATGGCGCAACAACAAAGGCTTAAAAACCGACATCGAATTCGAAGGATCGATGTCTGCATCACTCGATCACTGCTGCCCAATTTATTCGATAATTATGAATGTTATTCCAGAAAAAATAAGATTTTCCGAAATTTTCAAGGAAGGGCTTCCGGAGTTGAGCATTCACCAATGAAGATAAACTGCTTCTAATGGGCAATATAAAGAGTATTATAAATAACAAAGTAACACTATAAGAAAGTAACACCATAAAGAATATTATAAATAACAAAACGAACATATAAACATATTACGTTTATAGCTAAATTTATGAAGTTCGCTTTACAACTTCCAAAAATTCAATAATTTGTTTTTCCAGCCAATCAGTTGCTAAATCTGATCAGATATAGTGAATCGACAAGTGAAACCGATCGTTCCGCATTCAACAAAGAGGAGTCCAAACCAGAAACTCCGATCAATGAATGTAAGTTGAGCCATAAATATGCAAATAAGCATGCCTATTCGACAAACATCAAAATTTCACTTCATCGCTTACTGCGCACTGCATAAAGAATATGTACCGCTGACGTTTACATAAAATGTGCAAAAAGTACCTAAGCCAACGAAACGTAAAAGTGTTTTGGAGTTGGCGATATAGACAGTTGATGAGCCGTAGTAAGCGGCAAAGTGAAATGAAATTCTGATGCCTCTAAGCAGCAATTAATTCACACGTTTCATACGTAGGCGTGAAAGAGTGGCAAGTTAAGATCAAGAACTACGCAGTAAAACAATGCACAATGAAAGATCTCTCATTTCTGAACAAGGCTATTTTGAAAAATTTCGTTTCTATATCGGGTCGAACAGTTGTAGATCGATGCTTTTTTAGACCGTTGTCACTGTTTTAAACATTACTTCAATTCTTTCTGAGTTCCATGCGCTTACATTAAGAAATGCAAGCTTTCAAGGAAATATATGCATAAACGGAAAGTAATTTAACTATCCTCAACTTGTTGCGGCTCGTGTTTCATGCGCTTATCCCAACTATATGCTTCCTGTTTTTTTTTTGTGTGCGCTTTGAGAGACACTGTATTGCTAATATAATATCCTATACATATGTCAATATGACCTTTACAAATATTGGGGTTAATTTTGGGAGGGAAAAGGTGAGAGGAGAATTGATGCGTGCTATGAGGGGAAAGGTGGAGTGCAAATATGAGGTTGAAAAGTGTTGCGTGATATGCATTCCATCATCCCCTTAGCCATTCACTAGACGACCAACAACAAGCCGAAGTCAAACGGTTTACTCAGTAACCGTTATGCGCTTCTCGTTTCTCACCTCTTCGACTCTCTATTGTGCATCCCTCACCCATTAGGTGACAAACAATGCAAATAACACTCGTCAAATAGTAGTTAGTCAGTTGAGTGTCATCGTTCCTACGCACACATACACGTACTGTGCACACCAATGTGTATATGTCTCGAACGAGATTGCTCTTCTCAAAGCTTCACGCATCAAATAACAAACACATAGCAGTGGACAAATCTTACCACAACATCAATGGCCTTCTTCCTATTTTTAGTTGTATTAGATGACAAATAAATGTTTAGAGTGTTAAGGCCATACCGTTGCCTGATTTTTCTCGCCATCGTATGAACAGCACGACTTTTATCTATATAAGAAACAAACAGATCACTCCTATGTCAGATTGTTATCTATCAGGATCCCCTTCCTCCCTCTCCCCACCCCTTCACTCGGAACCACCAATGAAGCAAACTTAATAATCGGACAAAGATTTAATAATAGTTGCAGAATGGTGCACCCTCTTTCTCGCTTCCTTGCAAAAAAAAAAACCCAACAATACCTTTAACATCTCGTCTAATGATAAGGAAAAACAAAAACAATGCAATGTTAATCATATTGTACAAAAAAGGCTCCTATATATCGCAAAATAGACTGGAACCATACTAAGTTAAGCTTCTATAAATGCTGGCGATCATGTTTCAAGTCAAATAAGCCACCACGAACTCCAAAAATTTACAAGAGTAAATGTAATCAAAGAAGACTTCATTGTTAGTTACTTTATGGCTCCGGCTGGCACTATTTCAAGATTGTGTTGCGCAGTAGATTCTGCTCCATTGAAGTACACTGTAATGATCGTGTTTGGGCCTTATATTGGTGGTGAAATGCTAATTTCTAAACAAAAAACTGCGTGCTCAAAGAGTAACTCTCGAGCCTCATGGTACTTATTTACTTTTCTCACTCTCTGTTGACTTATGCACCTAAACGAGCAATCTAGAACTCTACCAACACAGCTGGTGGTAGAAGGAGAGCAAAAGGTCATGGAAGGGATGGACGAGGGCAAAAGCATAATCGAGAAGTCAACAATGCGTGTTCATCGTGCAAATGCGTTTGTCCTTGTACGGATTATCCCTTCAATAGACCGCATTATAGCAGGTGCTCTATGATGCAATAGTTAATTGTTTTTGGGTATTCACCAATCGAAAAGCGTCAATACGGAAAGCATAGCAAATACGCAACATATTTCCGCATCAAATTAAGAAAAACATCCCCGAACATACTACCGTATCAGTTCGTCTAAAATCTCTTCCTAAGTTTTTTTTAAGCCAAAGATAAAAAGTAGTCATTCCATCTAGTAAATCCTACTTCTCTATAAAGCGCATAACATCACAGCTTCCAAGGGCTTCATTTTAAGTGATATGTTAATTTTTCAAAATTTTTCAAAACCTCTTACGTAAAATAATCTGATGAGGTAACTTTAAGATTTCTAAAGTAAGTTAAAAGAAGATTGAAGAGGAAAACTTCTCTTGTCCAATCCGAATACCCAGAAAGTACCAAAATTTGTACGTGTCCAAGTAGCCGTAACGATCTCTCAACGAGATATCGTCCAAATTTTAGAGAAAAAAATCTGAACATTAAAAAATCTTAAATGATACCACCATGAAGATTAGATTATATGACTATTTTTAAGTGAACTAAGAAGGAATATCTTATGTTCTTGTATTTGTCGCCATTTATGGCTCCTATCCTAGACACTTGAGAACATTAAGTGCTGCTAGAATGACTATGAAAATAAAATACGCACAATTGAAGGTGAACGATTGGAATCAGCACGATCCCTAAGTGGTCTATTCTCGTCGACATGCGAATATCGCGCCTCATCAAGCCCAGTTATCGAAGGAAAGAAACTATGTGTTAGTGGTTGCTCAAATGCAGATAGAGCACCTAGCACTAGTCCGCCGAGCAGTGGAAAGGTTGTAACATTTATATATTTTCAAAAGCGCGACATAATTGATGGTTGTTATCCGCTAAATGCGTATCGAAAATGTTCTTAAATGCCTTCTAAAGGCCAAATCAACGAAGACCTATAACCTTTTCAACAATTAGAAAACGTACCTTTTAATATGGGAATGATGATAACGTCCAAGGCTGTCACACAAAATCGTGCAGCAGTTAGTCCATCGCTCACGCCACCGCCGACTGAGTCGAAACCAGCAACAAAACGATCGATCACTAACTGTATCACGTTATATAGGCCTAAAGTAATCAATAATCCTTGCCTTAGGGAAGATGAATCGAACCATAACGCACCACGACCACTTCAGGCGATACTTTCTATGACTCGTAGTTATCAAAGCTGACTCGACATTGAAAGAGGATTTCTTCCATTCTAAGCCACAGAAATGTCCTTAACAGTTATTTAAAAGTTCAAAAATATCTTGCTTCAACCACAGATGTATGTATATACATATATATCTATATATATGCTTGATTACAGCTGATTCTCCATTGAAATATATATGCTGCATATATATATATATATATATATATATATGTATATATCAGTGGAGAATCAGCTGTAATCGTCTTAAATCTTTTGCACAAAAAAAAACCTCACCCCTCCTCCTCCTCCTCATTCCTCGAACGAGTGGTGCACCTCAAGTTGGCAAGATTTCCAACTCACTCAGATACTGCTGCGAACTCCTTGCTAATATTACTCAAATGACTTTCACTTCCCGCATTTAATACCGATGGGAACATTATATTCACTTGATGATAACAACAGTTTTTATGACGAATTATACAAAAATGGTAAACGAAAATTTTGTAAAAACTTTCCTTCATCTTTGTTTCAGTGATTTCTCATTGCCTTGAAACTTCGTTAATCTGTATTGCCATGTTTTCATAAGATCAGATATGGATTACTTGATTTTGTCTCAACAAAAAACTTCACAACTAGGCGTATAAGTTCTTGCAGGCATCATCGTCAACAACGTCAAGTTCACCTATCGCAATAAATGTCTCATCGGCTCCAACATTTTTCGGATGCTCACCTTTAGCGGCTAATACAAATTTCCCTTTTCGATCTCCTTCTGCTTTCGCTCAAGGTTTATTAAACGACATTTTGATTGATTGAAATTTTCAGCGAATCGCTCAGAAAGGCAAAAAAAAACACTCACTACTTTCTCATGTAACTTCAGACAGTTTAACGGACGATTTTTTGCCTGGAATCGAAACGTTTCAAATTATACGGTGAATTTTTGGCAAAATTTATTAGTGGTGTAAAATTATCGGTTTAAACCATGATGGGTTTAGCCGATTTATTTTTAACCTATTCACTAGAAAGTGTTCCCTTAGGCAATATTGTCTAACATCATTGTTTATGTATTTTAGGTGTGTTTCCGTTTGCGCTAGGCTATTCAATGAATCCAGCAGCGTTCATGTATGCAAGACCACCACTGATACGAATGCCTCCAGCAGGTATACAATTGGAGTTTGTACTCCATACTAGCACAAGATGAAATAACGACTTGAGCAATTGGACAAAGTGGCGGCACCATTTTTTCTCGCACTACTTCGGAGGATAGTAGGAACTAATAGACCCCATCAGATTTTACTCGAATTAACTCGCACTACTTCATAGCATAGCGTTATATTAGCTGTAGTGAATGGACCGATGTTTTGCTATTTTTCGCAGAAAGGCACAAAAACTTTCCTCATAGAATTTTATGGTTTTGTTTATATTGCACATAATTAGGATGGAAATTTTATTTTTTCATATATTATGCGAAATGGAGCAAATCACAGCATTAGGCGCGACATTTTTACTCTAACGGCTTGTTGTGAATGAATGATGAGATACTTTTTTTTTTCATACACACATTAATTCGGTTTACTAGAAAACCTCTCCTCACTAGGAGGGAGAGGGGGAAGAGATGGGGAAACATGAAGATTCATTCACAACATTCATACGCCATTAAAGACAGCGTCACAAAATTATACCCAATAATTCTTGAGCATCGTTTAGAATATTATATAGAAAACGACTGTTAGTTGATGCGTTAAGACGATGAAAAATCTTCATGTTGAATGCGTATTTATCAATCGCAATCGTTTGCAACGTTTCTGAAGTTGTCATTCGAAGCGATACGTGAATTGTAGTGAATTGGTTGCCTTTGTTTTTTTTTTTAACCGAGGCGGTTAAACACTCCCAACGGCATCGTTGAGGAGATCATTGCGGGTAACTGGTTCGAAATGCACCGTTCGGGATTGGAGATATGGGATATCATGGACTCTTAAGCGAATTAAAGGGCGTCGAAGATAAGATAGGAAGTATAGGCATGACATTATTTCAGAAACCGTGATAAGTTGGGAAGTAAAGTCTATACCATTACAACTTTCATAGTTTCGATTTAAGAATCACATGTTCAGGCAATTAATTTTTAAAAGCGCCACTGTGCTCATCGTAAGAGGAATTTTTTCACTTACATCAAAAAATATATTTGTATTTTGAAAAATTTTTTTTTCGTTCTCTATTGGAAATAACAAACATTAATATTTACACTCAATAGAGACCAGGGTATTTCCTTCAGGTGTTATACCACCGTTTCATCCATTTGGTTTTATGGCATCTACGAGCACTACACCACGTATGAGCACATTCGATAATTTGTTCGCCACACAGATCGCTCCACTCGATTTTCGTCATCATACAAGAAGCCCAAAAGAAGATCGATCAGACGAATAGGAATCGTATAGTGATCGAACAGCGTTGAATATTCATTCTATCCTATGATCATTTCTTGTGCAGCAATGGAACCGAGAAGAGAGTTTTCAAGCATTAGCATTTTGGAATCCATACGGTACAAATGGTTCTAAGCAACATCATGGCGGTATCTTATTCATGCACATTTATATGCGTACACCCGTTCGGCAGCTTCAACCCATCATCCACTTATGGTTTGAACGGCATATTCCTATATCTCAGTGATCAGGTTATTCCATTAGTTTAGAGAGGAATTCTAGATGCTTGAAAATGCTTAAATCTTGTATGATTACAAGCGCCGTTCAAATAGCGTGCCGAAATACGATAAAAACCGAATTCCTAGCATGAAATTCGTACAAGCAAGCCAATTCAGTGGAAATTTGAAGGCATTTTTATAACCGGCTTTATTATTCGTAGTAAGTTCGCTAGGTGAGTGACGCACAGAATCGCTAAAATGCGTACAATGCAACCATTCAACATACTCTTCCGTTTGTTCTTAAATCATCAAATTTAATATTTTTGACATCGTAGAAATCGCTGGGACCTTCTATTTCAAAAATGTTTATGGAAGTGAATCGCTTCTTTCTACTACTAATGAATTGGCAACTGTTCAAGACAAAATTTTTTTTCGCACTTGTCTAAGGATAGACGGTTATGATCCAACGATAACGGTACTTTCATACGGTCTTCATCAAAAATAAGTGATTACGGCGCCCAGATTACCTCCTATAGATGCAGTCATCCGGGTATGTACTATTTCTTGCCCACTTCCATCTTGTTTATTCTATCATATCACAAACCATCAATCATGATGATCGATGGTTTCATGCATGCACAACTGCGCGCAACTGTTTTCCGCATTGTCGCTTTATTTGTGTTTTTTATTTTTATTTATGCTGTTTTATGCAATCAGCAAATTGCGTGCACAGTGCATGCAACAGTTTGAAATGGTGATGCCATCAGTGAACCCCCAAACAAATCAGATGATTAGATGTCGTTATCGATATGGCTGTCGATAAGATGAGACAGTGAAAGCAACAAGAGATTCAAGGCAGGTTTCTGCTGTCGTCTGATAATGTGACTTGTTTTAGTCGCTGATGACAACACTAGTGTGAGGTTGCGAGCTTGTGTATAGATGATCTCAGTGGATTTCATGTTGTTTATTCATTTAACGAAAACAGGGTTGTCGTTAATAAAGAAAATTGTCCTGCCAGGCTACACCAGACAAGAAGTTCATATATTAAAACTAGGACAGACAGTTTCCTCCCTACTGCGCTTATACCATTATGACTGGCTTTCTCATTCTAACATGAATTCCAAACAAGCTTCACCATACGGCATGAAAGACATTTCGTCAAGTAAAGGTATGGTGAAAGACATGAAAAATGCAAGCCCATCTGCCAAGCTATACAAATATTGTGGCCCGCTCTGATTGCCTTCGTTTTCGCGCAACTTCCAACCAAAAACGCTGTGTCCCTTCTGAACCCTCTTTCATCCTGTGACCCCCCGCTATGCGAGCGAAGATAAATCAGCGTGCTTTCGTGCGATAGCCATAGTATACCCATACAGGCTTAGGTATTCATGTTTGGAGTTGAAGCAAATCGAACACACAAGTGACGCTCACATACCTAACGCATGTACGACCGCCCCCAGTACACGTTAAATGCCTATGCATCTTATACAGATGACAATCGCGTTAAACCCCTTCGATCTGCGGCATCTACGCTTT
>JPKZ01001380.1:26082-45317 GCA_000803305.1 Toxocara canis | reverse complement strand
TTGCCGATTAGCCAAGTAAACTGTTCCAGTCGTTAACATCTGTGCTATCGTTAACAGCAAGATGGCTAGGCGCAAGTTTCTAATTTTCATCTAGAACTCAACATATAGCACCAGGGGCATCAAAAGGCAATAAATTATAAGGCAAATCTTTACATTCCATCAACACGCACAGAATGAAGTGATACTAGAGATTTCACGATTTAAAAAAAAAAACGCGAAATTCATTGCTCTCAGAAAATAATAATAAAAAACGAACTAAAGTTGACCGAGAGCAGCATTTTATAAATGCCATATGAATTCACAACGATGACCAAAAAATACATCCAAAAGTCAAAATATGCAAATTAAAAGAAAAGAAAAATAAGCAGTTATATACAACGTCTTCAAATGATAACGTATGTAAAAATGGCTGTTGAAAAAGGACGCACAAGCCGTTCATCACCGAATTCCCTCAGCTACAAGGTGCTAGCTTTGCAAAATTCACAGGCACTGAAGATACACGTGAATGAAAAGCTTATCACCCTACTACTCTGACATTTATCATTGCAAAAATCTAAAAGATCTTTTTTGTTCTATAATTAAGATTCGCAGTCTTTTAAAGAACTAAACAACAAATTGTTTCTAGATTTTGTAAGCCTCAAAGTAGATTTTAATCATGTGCTGATACTATGACCGTCGTCCTCAGTTTGAAAGAAATCCAAATGTTTCCCGAGAATTTCGGAACGTCAGCGACCAAATGTACAGGGCGCATGAGAGAAAGTGAAAGCAATGAGGCAAAGAGAGCTTTATGTAGTAGAAAAGCACAAAAATTTGACGATTCGAGCTGTAGTATGAACCGCCCTAGAAAAGGAAATGCGGATGCCCGCCTTCATCTTTCCGAACTAGGTCAGCAAACAGAATGAGATAAGGATGGATGGGAGAGTGAGGAATGGGGAAGAGTGAAGGACCTGCAAGTACTCCTCCTCTCTCGTTCCCGTTTCGATGGCTCGAAAAAGTGAAGAAATTCAAAGGAACTGAAAAAGTGTACTCCTGTTCATAACTTACGATGAAGTCGAAACGTCAGCATTACTAGGGCAACGAAAACACAACCGTATCCTCTATGCTCTAAACAAAAATAAATACCGTTCACAAAACGATAAGAAACATTGTCTGAGATCAACAAATTCGAAACACATTCATCGAACACATAAAAGTTCCACATAAATGATAACCACGTGGACCCAAATTGTTCTTCAAAAACAAATTTTGTACTACGCGATGAAATACAATCGTTTCGAGACAAAAACTCTTCTTCAGATGCTTTGTTCTTCTGGGTTCAAAAAGGGATAGGATTTTGAAAAAAAAAACAAACGGCAGGACTGCTTAACAAATGTGAACGACTATCAGACGGGCAGAAACAGCAAGGCTATGTAAATGCCGCTGCGGAACGTAAAAGCAACCAAAAAAAGACCTTAGAGTACTGCAAAGAGTTGCAAACCACTCGAAGAGAGTATTCATAACCTTTAAAAATTCGAGCAAATTGGCGAACACAAAGCCCACTACAGCTGGGAAGATATTTCAACGCCAAGCAGCACGGAATTTAAAGTAATGGCGATGAAAATGCAAAACGGCCAACTCAGCGAAAATTTGAATAATTTGCTGACAGAAACAACTCATAACCGAACGAGGCGAGAAATGTACACCTGTGAAACATTCCGAACAGATTATGGACTAAAACCATGAGACACCGAGCAACTGCTTTCCTCAATACGATGTTGCTTTTGAGCTGAATAGTGATGTATTGTGATGTAAAGATGTCGTGTGGAGAAACAATGCGAACTTAAGAGAAAGATCCTCGATTAAATGATGTGCACATCGTGAAATGAAATCTACTCTGTATTAAGACTGTACCTGATTATATCTCTTTGTATTATTGATCCCACGAAGGGTCACCCCATCAACTTACTGAAAACTAATTTAAAAATTAAAACTTTTTGGAAATTATTAAAAATGAAACAAGTCCATTTTCTTCTTTTTTTTTCTCGTAAAATATTTCGAATTTAATCATTTGCTTTTTCTGCGAACGTTTCTTCACACAAATGACGTAGCGAATGGATCGCGCAATGACGAGTGCGCACAATCGCCCCGAGTTTAGCAAAACGCCGCTGCACTCAATTCACAAGCAGCATCTTATAAATCCTTTAAAAAACCGCTTTAGCTAAATGAGAGGGGTCCTACTTTGTACGGAAACGAGAAGGGTTCTAATTTGTACGGAAATGAAAGGGGACCTACTTCGTACGGAAATGAGAGGGGTTCTACTTTGTATGGAAATGAGAGGAGTTCCTTAACGAACGAGACCGACATAGGGAGATCAACCTCAGCTCAAGCGATTTCTAACCTCATCGCTTACTTCGACAATTTAGCTTCTGCGCTTAGTGCTGTTTTTAACAGCTAAGGAGACCGATCAACGGTTTTAGAGAACAATAACTTAACCTACATTGTACAGTTAGATATCCAGACAGCGTACGATACTGTGGACCCAGATATACTCCTCCAGAACATCATCGACAAAGTAAATCCGGATGACAAACTAACAAAGTTATTAGAAGACCACCTGCTCAAAAGGAGAATAAGAACACTGGGTGAGGACGAGACTTCAAGAGCGAAACGAATTCCTATAGGCATCCTGCAAGGAGGCATACGTCAGCCTATCCTTTTTGCCTTCTTGCTTTCGGGAGTAAACGTAGCTGAGACGCACGGGAAAACGATACACTTCGCAGATGACGTGGAACTTCTATACACATGTGAAGGAAGGGAAGAACCAAAAGTGGCGAAACTGATAGAGGATATTAAAACAATCACGAATATATAAGAGAAACGCTAGAAATGAAAATAAAGTAAGTCAAAAACAGCTATCACCATATTCAGAAGAGCGTGAACTGAAAAGCGTTTAGCTAATGGGACCATTCTGAAGATCTGCGAAGAAAAATTTACCGGGAAAAAAAAACACCCGCAATCTAGGTCTACACGTAGACGGTAGCCTAAAATTCCGAGCCCACTTTCATAAGCTGTCCCGTTCGCGTTCAAAAGTTCTCTACCATATGAAAGCAGTAAGGCAACACATAATTACGACATACATAACCATGCTAATCAACGCCTATGTAATCCCCAAAAGCAGATTATTCCTGCCCATTACCGCGCCAGCAACGAAAATAGACTTTAGCGTACTGCAGCGAGTTGCAAACCACTCGAGCAGAGTCATTCAAAACTTTAAAATACAAATTCGTGAGCACAAGCCCACTACAGCTGGGGAGATATTTCAACACTGGTCAGAACTGAATTCGAAGTAATGGCCAAGAAGATGCAAAACGGCCCATTTAGTGAAAACTCGAATAACTTGCTAACAAAAACAACTCATAACTGAACGAGGCGTGAAATGTACACCTGTTAAACATTCCGAACAAATTACGGACTGAAAACCATGAGACACCGAGCCTGTCCTCAATACGATGTTGCTTTTGAGCTGAATAGTGATGTATTGTGATGTAAAGATGTCGTGTGGAGAAACAATGCGAACTTAAGAGAAAGATCCTCGATTAAATGATGTGCACATCGTGAAATGAAATCTACTCTGTATTAAGACTGTACCTGATTATATCTCTTTGTATTATCTTTGTACTGTCATAAGGTAGTCCTTGCCTATCGACTAAATAAAAGATTCGACTCAAAAAAAAAATCCCTTCGCATCAAAGCGTTTTTTTTGGCTTGCTATCACCAATACCCGAGTTGCAACGCGATATCTACCCAAGGCTGCACCGGAAGTACGCATATTCAATAGCAAAAATGGAAACAAAAAAAAATCAAAATTATGCAACCGGCAAAAGGACCCAGGATTCCTATGGATTTCTAAGATCACCAAACGAGAACGGTAACTAGAACAAAAATGTGTGGTTTCGGGAGCAAGGTTAGAGTACTTATCAACTCTTCGGTTTTGGTAGCATTAAACGTTATTCTATAATCCGGTATGACCATTCGTAATCCACAGACCTGAACTTCTTCGAAGTCCAGGAGAATAGTAGAGGGAAAGGATGACAGATAACTGCATTTTTGCCTTACTGAACAATCGCTGAAGAAAATTATGTATGCAACCATCTACCATGTCTTCAATTCGGCCTCGTAGTCCTCTTCAGACGCGAAAAATGGCTTGCTGACCGATCTGAAAGAGTATCGTGTTATCGCAGGCTTCCACTGCAGGTTCTTAAACCCGTGGTATTCAAAGGCCACGTCAATTTTATTCCTTTCCAAAGTCTAACAGGTTTGCACCAACCTTCAGCAGAATTTTATTTTAATTACATAAGCCAGGGCAATTATCCTGCGTTTCAGAGCTACCTCAAAAATGAAATTTACGGCGTTCTTGAGCTCATGTGTCATTAGGTACTCTATCTGGAATTTCTTAGTCCAAAAAAAGTTAGCCACAAATTTAGCCCTGAGACGGTAAACCATGAAAACTTTGGGAAGTTAATGCTTAGCACGCCTACAAGTGGTGATAGCAAGAAAATCCGCTTACTCAATCATCGCTGGTCCGCACAGCAGACATTCAGAGGCAGTCATATCACGCATTGTTTTACGCACATCTGCGAGTTCCTCCCCGCACTCTGCAAAAAAAATCGTTCCGTTAAACGCCGCCAATACCATATTTACATCAAAGGGAACTAAAGGCTAAACCAGACAGTCAGTAAAAAAGGAGTGGCTTTTTATCCCTTTATTCTCTTGTCTTAGCGAATTACGTAGCAGTCAGTCGATTCCCATATGGTTTTTATGCTACCATCGAACACGGTTAACATTTAAGGCATAAAACGATACTCCTTATTCGCATAGCGTTTCATAGAGCGGAAATGCACGGGCGTAGTAGACCTCGTCGCTGCAGGAAATGGCCGCTGTACGGTGATTCGGCGTCATGAAGGGAATAGCTCTTCATGCGGTTGACAAAGAGGTATGGTATAAGAAAGCAAGTAACCATTCAACATATTGAATGCAGTGACAGCTCTTACGGAAGCCCAATCCCAAAACTTCCATAAATCATAACAAAATACTTCATCTAACAGTTAAGCGCTTTATACAGTGATACTCCTATGTCTTATGAAGCAAATACAACAATACATTATGAAAATCCCAGCCTATTTCCTTGCATTATCCTAGTTTTTGAGTTTATTTTATGTGCCGACTGTTTTTGAACAGGAATACAATTTGAGAAAGGGACACAAGTAATATTTTGCGAAAAGCTCAAACGCAAAATGCACATGAAAAAAGGCAACCGTCCGTCTTCTTGGTGAAAGTTTTTTATGCCTTAAACTGCAAACGAACTTAGGAACTCTTAACTTTAACAATATGACCTGCGGTTAATAAGGACGTACAGATAGGAAAAGCGAATGTTGTGAAGGACGACCGCACGTCGTCTTATTTCGCGACTCCCATCGTGATTTGTTTTTGTCTGCCTCACTGTATTGGAGTGATTCTCTGCTTCCTTCGTCAGCCGCGTCTCAAAACCGATGGACACTACGTTCGCTGTGGAGAATAAGCTGATCGCTTAGCGTGCTTGCCGTCCTTCTACATTCCTTCTACAGTTCTTCGATAGTTCTTCTGCATTTCTAAAGCGTCTTCGATAAAGCGTTTCTTCTGCGTCTCGATTTCGATACATCAAGATCTCGGTGGCATTATAACAACTGGCGATCAGGAAGAGATCGGGACTAGAAGAACTTCGACTGCCAAAGACTGAAGTCGAGGATCTCCCAGCAACACTCGAGGCCCAGAAGGTAGGACAGCAGCGGATGCTCAAGACTCTGTTGGAGACGGTAAGTCAGCAGCAGCAGGCACTACTGGAGCGAGCGGAGCGGATCTTTACATCGGCAGCTGAGTTCGTCACAAACTCGCTGTCGACAAGATACCGGAGTTTACGCATGATCCAGACAACGGGTGCACGTCCGACGTATGGTTCAACCGATGCGAAGGTTTCATCGCCAAAGATGGCTCGACGCTTGATCAGGTCGCGAGGGCCCGCCTCATTGTCTCGAAGCTGGATGAAGCATCTTACGCCCGATTCACCAACCACACTTTGCCGAAAAGAGCTCCAGAAGTGCGCTTCCACGACAGCTTCAATGCTAAGGAAGAGCTGTTCGGACATCACAAGCTAGCGTTCGCCTCCCGATATACATACCTCAGAATTTAGCGTAACTGCGAATCTCTTAGCGACTATACTGGGATGGTCAGTCCACGACATGAAATGGCAGAGTTCAACGCCATCATTCCTGAACAGATGAAGTGTTGACATGGATCTGTGACCTCTACACTCCCGACGACGCTGATATTCGCACTCGTGCCCTGTGAAAGATGGAGGACAATCCAAAAACCACACTCAAAGGGCTCAGTCTCGAGATCCAGCGGTTCCTGAATATCAAACAATGCTCGAAACTGCTGGGGAGTGCACCCTCACTGCTCCAACCAGAAGTCAATGCAGTTGCCACAAAGAAGAACCGTACATGAGACGCACCCTCACCTTGTTTTCGATGTGGAGGATCGCATTGGGCAAAACAGTGCAACTTCACCAACAAAACGTGCAACGACTGCAAATTCGTCGGTCACAAGAAGGGCTGCTGCAAGAACTTCGCCGAGAACAACCGGAATCTGAAGAACAGCAGAACTACGAATAGGTTCGACATTATTGCATTTACTGGAACAGACGTCGCGCAGGCCAGTTGCATTTGCCGGAAAGTCGAGATCAATGGCGCCACACTTCAGCTGCGCCTTGACATTGGAGCCGAAGTCACCCTTCTAAGCGTCAAAGACTGGACCAAGATCAATCCTCCGAAGCTGCTTTCACTACTTGTTAAGCTCAAGTCAGCCAACAACGAAGATGTCAAAGTTCCGCGTTGCAGATATCCGTTTGCTACTTGGGCTCGACTGAATAGACCAAAACAAGCCTCTATTCCGATTCGTCACAGAAGTCACCGTCTGCAAGGTGTCTGCTACAGCAGCTGCGAAAGACCCAATCAAGGCCGAGCTCAATTTATCACCAAAACTGACGGCTCCATGAAATTGCGTACATGCTGACTTCGCAGGACCTATCAGCGGAACCTACTACCTCATCATCATGGACGCATATTCGAAATGACCCTAAATCGTCCAGATGAACTTCGTTTCCACATCTGCAGCTATCACCGCCTAAAGAAAATTTTCGCTCAATTTGGAAATCCGCAAAAGATCGTCTTGAACATGGCGTGCAAGAATTCCGCCGCGCCCGCAGAATCACACATCTACGCTACCCACCGCTCCATCCGCAAAACAACGGTCAAGTGCAACGGTTCAGGGATATATGCAAGAGCACACTCGTTAAGCTGAAGGGTTCCTACCCCTAGGAACCGACGGCCGACGCTCTTCAGACCTTTCTGATGGCATACCGCGCAACTCTATGCCCATAATGGCCGGGTCAAGCGTCGCGTACCGGAAACTTCTTGGGACGATGACTGGTTAAAATTTTCTGGGTTCCGATTACCTTTTCTTTTCTTTGGCGTTGAAATTTGTTTCTTATCCATGTCATCCAACTGCTTCTGCAAAACCTTTTCCTTTTCCGATAGCTTCGCGAACTTGGCATGATCTTCCTGAAATATGTATGAATTTCTATAATCGTCCGCTTGCTCCTTCAAAATCTCCTTTTCGAGTAGCTTTGTAAGTTCGTGTGATCTTCTTGGAAAGAAGGAAGTATAAATATACTTGCATAAAGCAAGAGTTTTCGAGGAACTCTTCTATAATTAATCTTTGCATACATACTGTTTGTAACTCGTGTTTCAAAAACGGCACACTACCATTAAATAAACGACCTTTAAAGTGGAAAACAAAAGGAGATGATGGAAAACAAGAGGAGATAACGGTATGCTAAGAAGATATGGAAAACGAGTAGCTGAACGAAGAAATCTGTTTACATTCGACTGGTCGAGTTTTTATTCTCGAAATCTGAAATAAAAGGATATGGAGACAATGTGACGGTGGGGCAAGCATAGATAACAGATTTTGTTAGCCGAAAATAAATAGCAAAACTTCGAAGTTGGAGACAGTCATAATTTGGAGACCCCGCTCCGCTCGAACCCATTAATGACACAACTAACTTTTCCGGATACAACAATAAGTAAAAATTAGCAGAACAGACTAACTTCGGTCCATTCGGATTTAACTTCTTTTTCAAGGCAATCTCGATGAAAGAAATGGCGACAAGCAAAAGCGAAAACTGGTCGCGTAAGAGCTTGCTCGTAACACAAAGCACATGTATCACTTGCCCGAATAATCGCTGACCTGAAAACTCAGATCAGCGTTCTCGAAATTTAACAAGACTACCGCTCTTCCTCGCACTGCTTTTATTTAAGAAACTATCATAACGAAACGTCTTTAAAAAATTAACAACGCTTCGCACTACATTCAACATCAACGAGTCAAAATTTTGCAAACGTTTATTAGGCCATGTTCAAAGAAAAAGACTTGTCGTCTAGGCTTCCAACAAAAAGAATATCGGTCTAGTCTTCTAATGGAAAGACCTATGTATATATATATATATATAGACTACTGTTCTAGGCATCTGACACAGACCATATCAGAAAAACATTTTGCGAGTGAAGTTTCCGCCTCCAGAAAATGAAGTTACGCCTCCTCCCCAAAACGAATTGAAAAAATTCCCGAGAATATAAAGGATCGAACAAAAACTAACCACCACTTGAAATCTTGGCACTGAACGATACTGGCCCCATCCCACCACTCTTTCTATGATAACAGCGCGCCAAAAGAAGAACTGCCTCCCATTCCCTTCCCACCTACTCCCCAAACCTACCCCAAAAAAAACGAAAGCCGCTGACCTCTTCTTCAGTTTAGCCATTTGCTTATGTATCTCATCCGCTACCTCTGTTGCTTCTTTCATTTCCCTTTGTAGTTCCTAAAAACAAAAAAGTATTAAATCTTATCGACTTTACGATAGTGATAAACAATTGTCCAGCAACTACACTGTTATACTAGTCAACAGCCAACCATATCTATATATAGCCGAAGTCAGCGGCAGAGGTATTTCATCTCTAATCAACGAATTAAAATCGGTCTTAGAACTGTGATGGGATCGAAGACAGAAAACGAATGACTGCCCCCGAATTAAAGACATGTCTTCTATCGTCGCAAAGAGAACTTAACCGCATAAGATCGTTTTTAATAATGTCTAATGTGCTCCGTTACAACGCTCAAAACCCCTCGTCGACGAATCAGAGTGAGCAGTATACTGTTTTCTCCAGTCTATCAATACAATCGAATGAAACGGCTAGCACTTATTCCAATTACAGCATTTTATCTCAATTAATAACACTGATAAAAACGGAAAGAAAAAGAAGCTACATGCATCTTTCGTATAATTCTGCTCGTAAATTACTTACCATAATTTTTCCTGAATGCTCTTTGAGACATGCACACAGAGGATCCTTGAAGTGCTCAATAGTTGTAAATTCCGGGAAAAACGGCAACAGATCCTAGAAGAAAATTATCTTTTGTACAGCCGCCACTGGCTTACTTTAGCTCATACTCTTGCACTGACAAACAATGACCGTTTGTCAGTATAAACATGAATGCAAGTTCGCCCTCGATATGACGATTCTTCTTTGGTAAAATCATCAATATACAGAAGTGCACAATAAGGAAAACTTCTGTATTATAAATAATGTTAATGCTAGGGCTACCTAGTGGCGGAATGAAGTTCTCGAAAGAAAAAAAAAGAACATGACGAATCCCTTGTTTCTTGTTTCAGAAGTGTTCTTATCGGATAGTATTTTGATCACAAATAGACAACGAACGTGCCCAGGGTTTGGGAAGTGTATTGACAATCTGCAACAAAAGTTCGCGAGCAACCCGCAATTTCTTCCAAGTTTGTATATTGCAAATGAAAGTGACCGGACTTCTAGCGGTAAGGAGAAGGGAGAAGGCCACCTATGTGTGAATACGAGAGTTCAGGTGCGGAAAGGACAATGAAATCACTTTTGGATAACGACTAATATTTGCTAAATTCGAATACACAACAGAATTTCAACAACCCAACGATTTTTTTACATATGTCGCATAGTAATCTTACGTGCACAAATGAACGAAAATATGCAAGCAGGACCATCCATCCTCTGGGGATCTGCACGGCGGACGACGAGCGATTCTTCTGATGCGTCTTATGCTAAGAACTGCTCCATGCTCATAGTACGAGACAGCTCAAAGAATCTCGTTGCTCCTTGTGCACCTCCTTAGACGATGAAATCTGAGCAGTTTCTCAATGTCTTCGCACAGCAAAACCAAAATTAAAAGAAAGTAGTGAACGGATAGTTCAGTCGAACAACATCGGATTCTTACTAAGGCACGCGCTTAGTAAACCGGAATAATCTGAACGGTCAACCTGAATTTTGATGACATCCTTCGAATCCTTCAACAGCTTCATAGCTGCTTCAACGTCTTTCTGTTCTTCGATAACGAATCTTGCTGAAAAAAAAAGTATATAAATATGTTAACGAAATTTTTGTTCCTGAAGAACTAAACAGTGTATTTATCATTTTGGCAAACTATGAAAACCCACAGGCGAAATTTCAAGGAACTGTTTTAGGAAACTGTCTGACTTTCCCATGATTACGTAGTTTAGAAAACTATTAAACACCTTCGGTAGAACATCCAGGACCGTACATAGGTTCGCTATTGCAAACTTTGGCACTACTGGAAAAAAATCAAGGTCGGAAATTTTCATGACCTATTCATATTAGCTCGCCTCAATCAAAGAGATTCCCAATAAATCGATTCTCTCATCTCCACATTCCTGCCAGCTAGATCTGCGAAACAAAGTCATAAATGGGTGACCTCTACTGCCAGTTTCTGCGGCGCGTTGTGGTTGCTTCAGGTAACCATTTTCGATACAGCAAAGCTAATAACGCTACGCGTCATAAACTTGTTGCAAAAACTGCTTTTTTTGCAAAACAGTGCAGAATATTGTGTGTATGTGTACTGACTATTGTGGATACCAGCAAATACGAGGACAGATTGACTATTGTGATATGGTTTCGCACCATGTGCTTCAGGCTCACGCTGCTATGTGCTGTCTTCTGCTTTGCTTTGGTAGCAGCGCGGGTAATTCGTGCCCGCCTCGCCACCGTTCCTGTTTTCATGTGAAAAAAGAGCATGGCCGTGCACTTTGCTTCTCTCTGCTGCTAATATTTGTGCTGCCGTATATCTGCCTATTATTCGCAGACGTTATTCAGCCTAGTAAAATTCGTTGGGCAAATCGACCAAGATACACGACAAAACTCTTACATAAAACGTAATAAGATGTTCGACCCTAACTGGCCTTTACCTCACTCACAGTCAGCGATGCTGCTGCACAATTCCTTTTAATATGAATACTGCACTTTAACATTTCCGAAGAAACGATTTGAATAGTGCGCTGTGCTACAGGATATCATTTTGATAACAACAGCGTCCTACTATGGTATGGTACAGCACAGTATACAATGTACGTACTCTACAATTACAGCGCTAATCGAAGTCGTTATATGCAGTGGAAACCTGTCTTGTCTGCCAAAGTTCTGCACTGACTTGCACGCTGCTCAGATTTTCAGCTGCCCTTTAGTTGATACGAAGGCGAGAAGTTTTTGCTATCAGATTTTTATACTATAGGTGTGATCCCGGCTTTAACCTCTATTATCATTGGATATCGGAATGAAAAAAAAAGCTGAGGAAATCTAGCGATCTTCTCTTTAGCCCTCCATAAGCAAAACGAAAGAGAACCAATTTTCATCCAAATTCGTCGTCGCATCTCCAAAGGGAACCGTGGTCCATTCGAACCGAGTAGCAAGAGATCACTCTCTTCTTCAGCTGATTCATTCGTCAACATCGCACACTTCTTCGCTAATTCCACATCGAACTTAACCAAAACGTGTGTTAAAATATGCAAAGCATCGTAAGAACTGTTGAAAGTAGGAGCATCTCCTTGTGAGCGGTGGAGGGAGGGGGAGGGGAGGAGGGGGGAGAGAGGGTAGCTGCGGGGAACTGAGAAGGAAGGGCAGGAGAAGAGAATAAAGGAAAGAGGAACGGCGATGATAAGAAAAGGACGCGGTTGTTTCCTGTATCTGCAAATATCTTCTGGTATATCCGTAATAAAAACTTCGCAAAGTTTTGAAATATATTGTTCACAACACAGTGATCCCTAGCTTCCCAACTTCGCACTTTGACGATAGTGATCTTTCTTTGAAACTGATGATCCATACCCTCCCCCTTCTCCTGCCCGCGACCTATTTCATGTAAGCAAGTGAGAGTTTCGCTCCTGCTCGAAAAGCTGTTTACGAATAATCGTGAACCAAACAGCAAACATTAAATCAAAGTGTAGATCCCGCACCAATAATATGAACTATAACAAACAGAAAAAAAAGTTGCTAGTAAAGGCATCTCGAGTAACCTCATATGTATACATAAAATCGTGCGAACCACAATAAGTGATAAGTTCAAACTTATGATGACCGCTTTTATCATAACGGGTATTGAAATTCCAAGTTACATACCGTTAATGCTAATGAAACAGCCTCATCATAAAGACCATCGACACAGTACAAATGCACTGAGCACTGCTTCAGCTCTGAAACACAACGATAAGGAGTTATTGTAACAAATTGTAAAATATCGCGTTAGCAGGAACAATCCCTTCCCCGCTGGCATAGCTCCACCTTAAATAAACCTCTAACTGTGTGAACTTCATATACGGAAGGTTTTACTGAAGGCAACACGGCAACAGCAATGGCGAAAACTCAAATAACACCCAGAAAGGTGCCAAAAACGAAATACGAATATAAACGAGACCAGAAAAATGTGTTAGGACCCTTTGGGACCAAACGAAAGCGGGCGTTTGTTTAGCAGTTATCTTGCCAACTTTCGCAACAGTTCCCCTTTTCGATAAATATAATTCCCCTTTCTCTGTACCCTACGGGCTCTTAAACTAGTGACACCAGCAAACCGCTCATGACTGTCATTGCAAATGCAGCTCTCACGTAACCGCCTTTCTCGACACCGCTACTTTCAGTCCACAAAACGGAACCTGCGTATAAAATTTTACGCATATAACGGTACGCAGAAGGAATGTCACATTGCACGTCTTCCTTTGCCATGGATTATGTAAGGATATCGCTGTGGCACATGCTCGGCTGAAAAGGCGACCCTTCAAGCTGAGCTTCTGTTTTAGGAACGTCTGCTGATCTGTGAAAATTTCAAAATCCAATGTCCACATCGAAAATTTGACTAGAAAGGTTAAAAATTGTGCATACGAAATGTTACTGTGATCAGAGTACCACTTATCTCAAACAAATGAGCTATGCCAAGCATAAAAGAAAGCACATTTCGCATACCTGTTTTTTCCAGACAAACGCGTAATGCGAATTCGACATCATAAGGGACCAACGTTTTGTCCAATCCACACTTTTCAAAATACGCAAATAGTTCGTTTGGTTTATACCTAAAAACAAAAACACAAGTATTTGAGGGCAAAAAAGTAAACCATTAAAAATACCGATCTCATAGAGTAGAACGAGTACCCGATACCCATTCCTGTTATCATCGTCCCTTCATAGGAGCGAAGGAGAATCAAGGTTCCATCCAGCTGCAGGACTTCTTATCATTTTCCTGCGCTGAAATTTTCGAAAGAAAGTCGGTCCGCCTCTTTTCGATTCGATCAACCATGCTGACAGTTGCGAAATCGTTTTACGATGGAAAATTTGGAAAGCTATATGTTTGAATGCCGCTATCATCATGAAGAGAAATAGTGCCCCGCTCAATTTGGCATTCTCGAGAAGATAAGTGCCCATACACAAGTCGGAAAAGGAATGCCTACCTCTCCCACGAAGACAGAGCATCATAACAGGCTCAAATTCCCAGAATGGGACTGGAATCATTGTCCAGTAGGCACCGTAAACAAGACTGGCCGCAGTGCACCGCTGGGTCGATCTAAATCCTCTTCCCTCATCTTGTCCCTTTATATCATCCTTGAAGGCGAAAACGTATTAACCAATGATCCGTTTGAAGGACAGAGAAAAATATAAGCACAGAAAATTTCCGAAAATTTTCGGAAAAAACTAACGTTGAACTGAGTGAAATCATGAAATTATGTATCGATTTGCTGGCTGTCCCTCGACCGATGACAAACTTAATATATTTCAACGCAGCCGCAATCTGAACACAATTTGCGATGAGGTTGCATAAGCACGGGAAAAAAAAAAGATTACATGGAGTGCTTGTTGCATCTTCCATTGCGCGCACCACAGAAAGTAAAACGATGACTATACCAGGCAAGTTTCCTTGACGGCAGCGTATCACCGCTACTTCTAAACTTTTTTTTCAACTCTTTAAACACTTTTTAAACAATCTTTAGCTTTATTCGTCGATCACAGCTTGCCAACTATCATAAAAACTAATTAAAGCGCAAAAAAGAAAAATTGCTAAGCATGGTTTTTTAAATCCAGAAGTTGAGCTCAGGGACTGAAGACCACCCACTTTCCAAAATGGAGCTTTACTCTGTCAGCTACCATGTTCATGACGACTGCATTACAACAACGCATTCCCTATGAGATGATCGATCTCAAGATTGGCAGCGAACACCTCCTCAAATGACATGTTCAATTCCATCATCAGTTCCTAATAGTGCGGTAGCCATTGGTAATGAGCTATTAATCGTAACAAAAACAAAGAAAGAAAAAAACCAGAAAAACTGACCATTTTTGGTTCACGCTGACATCGATATAACGACGGTAGCAATAAATCGGCTTGAAGGTTTGTGTCTTCATTAATCCATGCAGCGATCAATTCAAAAGGACATTGCTCGATTAATACTGATGAATATTTATAATAAAACATTGGAATATGCTGAAGAAAACGTTACACAGAGATTCCCAATTGTGGGACTAGAAACGACACAACAAAACGATCTATGCATCCTCAAAAACAGAATAAAACGATCTTTCAACATCAGGCTTCTATGAATTTAACGCCTCCTTTCGCCCATTCGTTCTTTTAGTGCGACCCATCCCCTATATCTCCTGTTCAGCTTAGACAACGGCGACCTAACAAAAAAAAATTATCTCAAGAAAACCTGGTGCCACCTATTTTCTTATCTTGAGTGAACAGCCGACTGTTCGCACATTCCATCAGTGGCAAAAAAAAGAAATGCTTTGAAGGCACTCTTCATTTAAAGAATTTAGTTATGTCGAAATGGTCGGTCATGTGAACCTTCCTTTGAACCTTTGCACAATACTTTTGAACACTTCAATTTTGCATATCTCATCTCCCCCCTCCTTTCACTTATAATTCTTCGACTGGGCTGACCCAACCGCTTCCATATTTATTTTCCGTCCGCGCTGTTCTCCGTTTTTAGCTCATTTTACTCTATTTAAGTAAATCCATAAAAAGAAATCACTCGCATAGTAATTAACGATATTTTCGCTCTACCAAAAACATTAAAAGTAAATTATATATGAGCCGCATTTACATTTGACCAATGCAGAGGAAACGAAGTAAAAAAGAAATTAAACCTGATTCTGAATAACTTCCAAAGCTTTCTTATATTGTGACTGCAGTAAATAGATATCGATTACTGTTTCGTAATCTGCAAAACTTAATCCTAAATGAACGATTCCGATAGTGAGCACGGCACTGGATCATTTGGAGTTGAACTACCACCCCTCTCTTTAGATGGACAGGACCCAGAACCCAGATACCGACTACCGACGTAAAATCCTCCTTGTTTCCCTGGGCGGACCGCTAGGAATCCCATCGAGAACGCTACATCTCGGGAGTTCCTTCGAAGTGGAGCCACCCTAGCAGCTCGGCGGAGGATGCAGTACCCTAGGCGTTTCCATAGGAGACCTATTTTTTCAGAACACAAAGGTTTTATTATAGTTCAAAATATAAAAAGATCTTCTCCGACCTCCTAACACCTCAACAAAATAGTCAATTCAAAGTGTGAAGTATGAAGAATTGCTCAAGCGGTTTCTGTACTGAAATTCAAAAACGGTTATTTATTACAGAAACGTAGCATGGCGATGCAATACGTATTTTGAAAACGACGATGTCGACTCCAAACAATGACGCCTCTTATTTACCTATTATTTTACGCGACATTTTTGCAAGATCCATCAACTTCAGGCAACGAAATTTCGTATTTCTCCTCCGATATTGAGATATCGGCATAGATTGAGAGAGGAAGTGGTGAATGGGATGTGTATTGAGTTTCGAAATGCCTATTCCGTGAAAAGCTCAGTCAAAGCATGAAAGATTCCATTACTGTCCTGCACAAATACGATTTACGAAGCTGACCATCTCCTGAAAAGTTGAACGAATATACCTTGCAGTCGTTGTGCCAAAGCCAGTTGACTATCAAAATCAGCATGAGACATCATTAGCTTATAAACCGCCTCCCGATTCGACTTTATCGATTCCTGCAATTGCGCTCACTGTATACCACTGGCATTAACCTTCAATAACGAAAACATACCCGCCAAAATCGTTTTTAAAAGAGATGAAAATAGGTGGGCGCATTTCAAATAGACAGCAACTGGGTTTTGCTGGAATGAGAATCACAACTGCATATGGCCCACCCTGTTCCTTCTTTCATCACCTCTTCCTCTTCCCCTTCTCGTCTTCTCATTGATGGATTTGGCCAGCTTCAACCTGTGCAGTTTACTCCGCACCCCACTATTCCAAATCATGATTTCTGGATACACTGTCTCCTTAAAAGAAATGCATAGATTCGTTTGCGACAACCGATGAAGAAACAATGACAGGCTTGCAAATTCGATAACTTTGAAACGAACGTATCAAGCTTGAAATGTCGAGATCGTAATCAAATGCCTGATGGAAATAATCACTCCTGGCACAAAAGGTGAAGGCATCCCTTGGCGGCAGGCATTAGTCACTTGTATTATAAAGCACTCATTTGCGCACATGACCCGTACTTTGGCACCCGACACGAAAGCGTCAAGCACATATCCCGACGTTGGCAAAGCTATAAAATAATGGTGGAAGAACCTACCGAAACAACTGGTCTTTCAAAGAACAGCTCCAGTTGTTGCTTGACATTTTTGAGCCGTATCTCGGCTGGAGTCATCACTCCAGCCTGACCCGTCTCAGGCTCCAGTGTCGAGCGACGTCCACCTGATTGTCTCAACTCAGCAAGTTCAGTGAGTTGCACATCAAGCAGCCAAAATACCAATGCATCACGTCGTATCATATCCTGAAAGAACTCCTGGCAACGGTTCAGTTTTAAAATTATTCGTCTACAGAGGGATTCTGTATATTTATTGCAAATAAACGATTTTATTATTGTTGCCCAGTGAAAAACGGAAGAGGCTGAACCAATGAATTCAGAGCTTCCCGTTCAGTACCGTCATGAAATAAAGGCTCGAACTAAGCATCTTGCAAAATTTCGCGAATTCAACTTCCCTCTCTGCTCCTCCTTTGGCTCTAAGTCGACCACTGCGACTAAATAGGAACTGTGGCTTCCGGTTCAAGAGATGAAAAAGGGTTCATTACTACGTAAACTCTGGACTGTTTAAATCCAGAATAAGAAACAGCAAAATATTTGTTTTCCTAAGTCCCACTTCAAAAACAATCACTTCCGTTGCAATCCCATGTACAATAACGACTACTAGAAATATATAACTAAGCATTAAAAACCGCACAGCTTGAAATATTCGTAGCTAAAGCTCCGAATACATAGCACTTGCTCCTGAACAACTACTTCCACAGATTGGCAAAGCCGACAGGCTCTTCTATCCAAGAAAATGAACCTCAAAGAAAGATCAAGACGAGTTAAACCTCAGAAGCGGTCATTTTGTTGAGTTGTAAGTCGAGGAAACGTTTCAATCCATCTCGACGATCGTCAGCTGTTGAAAGAAAATTCAGCACCGACACCTCAAAAGGATCGGACGATTGAGCAAGTAATTCTGCCGCCGCAATATACCTACAAAAGAGTACTTTGAGAGCCACATTGTTACAGGATCACGTAACATAAAAACCATACACAGACACAAAAATAATCATGAATAGAACTCCCCCTACAATACTTCCAGGAGCAACTTATCATGAACAGAACTTCCCCTAGCGTCTCTATAGAAGTAATATGGTGTTAATATATTTGTGTTAATATATTTGATTTCTTTCCACCGCAGCTGACGATGTTTTACAATACAGTTTTAGCTGAAGACGCTTTATGCATCTCTCTGCAACCCGGCTTAAACTCGACGGTACTACTTGCATGATGATACACCAAATTTAGATTTTCATGACCTATGAGATTCGAGACGAGGCGAAGAGATGAACCTTTAAAGAAGACACAGTGGAAACAGAAGAGGACAAACTGTAGAGAACTGTACATGGACGAAAAGCATGCTAAACCATCAGCTTATCCTCCCTCCACAACGAACGTAATGGACATCGGATTTGAGATGTCGTTAACAAAAAAAAGCAGAGAATTACTGCAGTGTAATGAGGCAGACATAAACACATTTATCATCACGAAAATCACAAAATGAGTCGGCGTGCGGGCGTGTTCTACAACAACTCCCCCTTCGAGTTAGGAGCGACATGTTTTCTTCGTAGGATCCATGTAAAGCCGTCGTGATGCGGGACGAATACGCGTTGACCGATGTAGAAAAGCCACCAGCCGATGCGGCGCTGATGCAGGATTGGTCGTACCCGCTTCGGAATTGAACATTGACAGGTCGAATACGTCCAGCGACTGATTTTTAGCCAGCTTGGTGCTGTGCGGTCTCAGCTGGTTGATGCGCCGCGTCCAAAGAAATTTTCGATAACGTTGCCAGTTTTGCGCACACTGATACCGGATGTCGAGGTGCTTTTCGGTCCCCGAGAATCGTTAGCGTAGAAGGCTTCACCGACCTCGAAGAGTCGACGTAGTACGCGATGATGATGATTGAACTTCTTTTCCATCATAACTTGGCCCAACAGAGTTGTCGGTAATTGACGTCATCAGGTCAAAAACTACGCAGTCCGCGTCCCAAGAATATTTCAACGGGCGGCGTTTGATTCCGTCCTGGTGGACGGGGTTAACTGGTACGACATCAGCAAGCTTTGGAGAGCGTCGGCCGTCTGTTCCTTCCTCTTCAGCTTAACGAGTGCGCGCTTGAATGTATTCCCCTCCCCCCCCCCCCCCCACA
>JPKZ01001380.1:15299-26027 GCA_000803305.1 Toxocara canis | reverse complement strand
CCCCCCCCCCCCCCCCCCCCCCCTCAAAGCGTTGGATTTGATCGTTGCTTGCGGGTGGAACGGCGGGGAGCGTAGAAGTGTGATTCCGCTAGCATGGCAGAATTCACGAATCTTGATGTAAACTGCGTGCCATTGATCGAAACGAGCGTCTCCGGATATCCAAACTGAACGAAAACCTTCTTTAGTGCGATGATAGTGGCAGACATGGACACAGAATTCCCCCAGACGATTTGGGCCCATTTCGAATATGCGTCCATGATGATGAGGTAGTAGGTTCCTCAGATAGGTCCTGCGAAGTCAGCGTGTACGCGATCCCATGGAGCGGTCAGTTTTCGCGATGAGTTGAGCTCGGCCTTGATAGGGTCTTTCGCAGCTGCTGTAGCAGACATCTTGCAGACGGTGCCTTCTGTGACGCATCGGAATAGAGGCTTGTTTTGGTCCATTCAGTCAAGCCCAAGTAGCGAATGGGTATCCGCAACGCGGCAGTTTCCCCTTCCTTGGTGCACATCAGTGTCGAAGTCGCATTCGAAATGAACTTTAATATCCTCGTTGTTGGCTGACTTGAGCTTAACAAGTAGTGAAAGCAGCTTCGGAGGATTGATCTTGGTCCAGTCTTTGACGCTTAGAAGGGTGACTTCGGCTCCAATGTCAAGGCGCAGCTGAAGTGTGGCGCCATTGATCTCGACTTTCCGGCAAATGCAACTGGCCTGCGCGACGTCTGTTCCAGTAAATGCAATAATGTCGAACCTATTCGTAGTTCTGCTGTTCTTCAGATTCCGGTTGTTCTCGGCGAAGTTCTTGCAGCAGCCCTTCTTGTGACCGACGAATTTGCAGTCGTTGCACGTTTTGTTGGTGAAGTTGCACTGTTTTGCCCAATGCGATCCTCCACATCGAAAACAAGGTGAGGGTGCGTCTCATGTACGGTTCTTCTTTGTGGCAACTGCATTGACTTCTCGTTGGAGCAGTGAGGGCGCACTCCCTCAGCAGTTTCGGGAATTGTTTGATATTCAGGAACCGCTGGATCTCGAGACTGAGCCCTTTGAGTGTGGTTTGTGGACTGTCCTCCATCTTTCACAGGGCATGAGTGCGAATATCAACGTCGTCGGAGGTTAAATTTGCTATCAAAGCAACCACAAAACATACGAATAGCAGTTCAGGAAACTTCCGCATATAATAGTTGATCCAGTCGAAAATTGCCCAATCAACACCCCAGTATGGACAAGCCAGCTCATTTGATCTTTTTAAAAAGGGTGCATACTTAATTTTTAGGCTCGAGCAATTAATACAACACTCTTCTCTTTTTAAAGTTGTCGTTTATTTTACTTACTCACCAAGTCGTTTATCTGATCAGTACTTGGAGGTCTAGAAACTTCTTCCCACTCTAGCGTTATTTGCCATGTGCATCCGTTCATACCAATCAGCTCGATGAAAATGCCATATAATCTTTTTATTCACCCATCCTTACTCTGTATCCTTGATCCGTGACGAATTTGCTGTGTAACTGCTCGTTCTCCTCTTCCCATCCTCCACCGCTCTTTTCATTTTTGTGACTTTCCTCAGCCATTTATTCCTTTTTTTCTCTCTTAGGCGAACCCTGTATATGACTAATGGTTAAAATTAAAATAGCGTAAAAAAGATCCCTGTTCGACAACATGCTTCGAGCTAGCTAACAGCGTTGTATTTCTGCTTTGTTGTGCTTAAAAACAACCTACGGAATATTATTCGCTACAATTACGCGGAAAATACAAAAAAAAAAACGAATGATTGAAAAAATACATAAAATGTCTACATGAAACTTGTAACAGATAAGACCTGAAGATTTCTTTTTTCATATCTGCAATATCGTTCTTTCAAAGACTCACTTCTTCTCAGCAATAAATTTATCAGCTTGTTTCTTAAGGACAAGCTGATGTGGTGCACGATCCTTCAAATGATCTGTAATAGCCATCGCTTTGTCGTATTCTCCTCGCTCCAAATGAATGCGCCAAACACTTCTAAAAGCCAAAATCTATTTAAAAAACTGAAAGCATAAATTCAACGAAAAAAGACACACGAATTCCAAAAAAAATGTATTGAAGACATGAAAAATTTTCTTGATATTTCTACAAATCTAAAGTGTGAAAACATGAACTCAGACCCACTTCCACATCGACTCATAAAGTTCCTTGAGACAATATGAAAAGTGGAAAATATCTGGTACAGCCCCTCTTCGAAGGATCCCCTTCCCCTTATTCAAAAACTCCTTGAGCACACCGGGAAGGTACTTCCTTCCTTGATATTGCCCTCTACTCTCAAAATGCCGAGAAAAAACGCAACTCAGCAGAGGCCGAAATCACTATTACCCCTTCAAATAACGCCCTCTTTCGAATTTGGCGAAAGATGTAGTTTCAGGAAACGTTGTTCTAGGCAATACGGTGCCCATGAAATATTTAGGAAGTGAAGGATTCAGAACATGGAAATCGTATTCTCTCCATAGTGACTTTCGTCCTTGTGGTTTTCCACTACCGTAAGCCCACATCAAAATAAAAATCCCGAACAAATCCATTTCAGAACAACATACTTGCCCTCCTCGTTTGGTCGATATCTGGTTACATTTGAATCAGTATACACCCAAACCAACTCGGATATCGGGTCGCGACACATTCCTCTCATCAGCCGAGATTCCTAAATTATCGATCCCCCCAAAAAAAACGACAGACGGTCACACCACTATTTAAACAAAACATGGTGCAAAACTTCAAAGCTTTTTTTTTTATGAAAAGAGCAGCCATTTCTTTAAATAATGCACACTAGTTAGGACTGAAAGTGGAAAAGCAAAAGATCGTAAGGAAACCCAGAATCAGAACGCAAACCTTAGCTGTACCAGACTCGAGAGATCAAAACATCTGGATTGTTGAGATAACAGAAATACTGGAAGGCTGCCCTCGTTCCTAACACCAACGACCATTTTAAACAAACTAATCCGAATGTCCGACAACCACCACTGTTCTTTCTCTCCTCTCCTCCATAACTAAACTGTCCAACCTGAACTAGAATACAACTCAAAGATAACAAATAACAAGAGAAAACTTGCTGACTAACCGATCCTCGCGCATCCTGAAACATACACTTTTGATTCAGCAGAGATACTGCTTCTAGGCGATCACTGTAGAGAAGAAGCACATGATATTCGGTTAGCGCGCTATCAAGCGGATAATCGTATCGCCCGTCAACCAATCGATGCCTGCAAACAGATGAAAATCAAGACCAGAACCTTGTTGAACTTAAGCACTTTGCTGGAGATGATATTTAATGAAGTAAGGATGTTTCATAATCTGAACAAATTCGAAAATGTCGATTGAAATGCAATGGCGAGCGCCGAAATTCAAACAAGGAGAAATAAAAACTGTCTGCAGAAATCTCCGCAAAAAGTAAACTACTACCTGCAGTATACTAGAGGCGATCCATTCATGAGTTCACTGTTAAAAAGTTATCCAAAATCGTATTCTATACGATTCTCACTTCAATTATAAACAATTCCAACTCAATGTGGTTATTGCATAACGGGCTATTGTCATTGTACAACCAGTACTCTGCCATACGACAGCCACACACGAGCATTCCTCCTATTTTCTTATGCTTATTTGTCGGTCACCGTAATCGATTTGCTACCGCTGAAAGCCGCCAAGCGCGTCCTCTCTGACGAATGGGGGAATTGTGGATGGCGGGGAAGAAGAGGAAATGGAGTGTTCATGTATAAAGAGAACATGAAAAATTCAACGACCCTGCTCAAGATATACAAAGCTCAATTTCGCAACTCATAAATAGCAAATAAAATTTCATATTTTTATTCACCTTACAACAACAACAAATGCACGAAAATTGCTTGGAGCAAGTGGGATAAAAAAAAAGGACAGAAAGGGACGCGGAACTCAAAACATTTGAATAAAAACAGTGACATGATGTCGAAGAGAAATCCAGTTCAATAATTTTCGAATTCAAGGAGGCCTTCTCAACTTCCCTTGGCCCTTGCCTCTCCCGCTTCTCATTTATAGTTATTTCATGGGCTTGATGATCTGTACTGATCACCTGACCAATGGACTTGCCTCTGGGGGTCCACTCCGCTCAACAGCTTGCACCCCTTTTCCCTCTTTTCCAGCAAGCATGGTACCTCGCGCATACTTCTTGAAGATCTAAGTATAATAGGAAGAATTAAGGAAAAAAAGTGAAAAATATAAGCCGCGCGAAGTACTTGAACAAGCGACAAAATAAAAAAAGAAAATTTCGAAAAACTGCAAAAAAAAAACTATTAATCGATAGACAGGAAAGATTTTATTAAAAATGGATGGAACGGGACAGAGAAGTGTTGAAGCGGATCATCAGCACATTAGCAAAAATTACGAGACGAACCCTGCAAATTCAAGAATAAACTGGAACAAAAATAAAAAGCAAATTTGGATTTGCACACAGTTCGACAAAATTCTTTCCGATTTATAGCTCTGCAATTATGGAATTATATATTCTTCCTTTACAGTGCCATAACACCACAGCGCTGCAGACGAAAAGCTCAGATGGTCAAACACTTCGATTTGATTTTTGACCAATCCGCAAACAGGCTGAAATGTATATTTAACTGTTGCGTGCTTCTATCTCTAGACGTCGTTCATCCGAAAGATATCCGAACCACCCCTAAGACAACCTCTCTATAGAGCGAATTCTCGATAGCGATCAGTTTATCAACCTTTCGCGACTTCAGTCGATCTAATACGGTAGTCACAACAGAATGCCTTTACACGAACAACGTAAAAGACAGAAAGACCAAAAACCCTTACTGTACATGAGCATCCTCGATGAGCATGCTATAAGGATCAGTGTGATTTATGTCAATACGTCCAATCGTATATCCGTTAACGCCAATCCAACAAAACTTAGATGCTGGAATTCCACTTGATGACTTTGGGTATAATACGAATGCACTCGGCAACGTGCGTTGTGAGTCATCCATGCAGTGATAACGGGGTGGATCTGAAATTACGTTATGTTACGACAAAAACCCTTCGGTTCGTTATGCAAAGAATCAGACATGCATAAATACCCCTCTACCCCTCCCCCCCTCCCCAACCTTTCATATCCCTAAACTGAATTAGCCATTATTGAGTTCAAATCTTCCTTACAAAATCGTCCCGTTATTCTCCGAAATCAAGAAATGACGTGTGCTATGAAGAAAAGTTTACAACCCTGAACGTCAAAATTACAAAAACTACTGCTAAGAACCCTCGAATTCAGTCACAGCACCCCTTCATCCCTCCAACACAGTCTCTCACTCTGGAGATATGAGTTCATACATCTCCGTCTTCTTTAGAATTCTCAACTCCATATTGAAAAGGCACCCTTACAATCAATAACAAAAGAAGGAACGGCATCACTTACGCAAAAATTTTCTTTGAATATACTGACTTTTCTCCACCTTTAGAAAAGCCATTTTACGCAAATCCTACTCCGTAAATTGTTGCCACTGCATTATGAGTTGATGGTATATACTCACTTAACTTATACTGTCTAACCTGCGCAATCAAATCAAAAAATCATAAACAGATTTCACGCTTAACCTTATCACACTGCTACTGGTCGGATTAGCATCCATTACAAACACTGCATTTCACCTTTGAAAGAGAAGAGTGACTGCAAGGCGCCAGTAGCCTCTTCCATAAATGTTGAATTCCAGATAGCACCTACAACCGGCTGCACCATCGAACGGTCCGTTTTCCTATCTACGGAGCCTGCAACCGAGTAGAGACGGCCCGGCGTACATATGAATACTGCCCATCTGAAAAAAATACGCACTGACAGCTTAGAGGAACGAAGCGAACAGGGAAGGGGGAAGGAGAGGTGGAGATTTGGGGAAATGCCACAAAAGAGGAGCAGAAAGGAACGACAAAGAATGCTGAAAAAAGGATCCTAGCAAAAACTGGTGGGATGTAAAGGAACTAGAAAGTGGTTATTTGGAAGAAACGTAGGCCCTAACTTCAATCTTGCTTTACACGATCTGGTGATAACAGCAACACTCAATGAAGAAACGACAATAGCGACTACAACCCTGATCATTTCCGTCCATACTTCAACAAATTCACAACGTAACAAGAAATAAATTTCTACAGCGATCCCGATCCGATGAACGAAAAGGTGAGTGAACGACTACAAATCTGAACTGGCGAAGTTCGAACTACCAACCCGATATTCTATCAATCATGTTATCCTGAGAGAAATTTGTTTGTATCTGCTCTAGCACCACGTTACAAACTGCAAGAACAAAACCTCTGTTTATCGCCCTCTTCAGAGCACTGCACCAATTCAATATCGGTTATAGGCATATCTTTCTCGCCACTTAGATTTCGCACCAACTCCTTCGAGTAGAGCAAATTTCCATCTGACTGAATCTGCGTCTCAATCAACGACCCTTAAAGTAACAACGCTTCACAGAACTGCAGAAGACGAAAATTTCCGGAACGATGAACAGTCGAAAATTTCCCAAAATTACAAAGTGAAAACAACTCTCTTGATTGGTGAGGAATGCGGGGTGGGAGGGTACGATGCAATAGCGGAAGAAAAAAAGAACATAACGCAGTTGGCACGAAAAATTATACTACACTATTAACTCATTTAAGAAAATAACCCAAACTGACATTAAAAAAGTCCTAAGGTTGTGATATTGGCGTAGCAGCTAATACACTCCAAGGACCCATACTGGAGCAGCTCTGGTGGCAAAACTGAGCTCAGATGCCTCCGAGTTAGTAAAAGAGGAAGAGGGAATCAAGTCGAATGAGATACACGATCACCTATGTGGCGATAGTCTATGTTTGAATACGCCGTACACATGGCACTGTTTGTATTATCGCGAGTGACTTGTACACACTTGTGTATACTAAAGATATCATGTGGCGAAGACGCAGGATGACAGTCGTTCAGCGTGACTCAGGCATGAGTGTCTAATACAATCAGAGTTCAGAAAGAATGAGTTCTATATAAACAATTTGCCTTATCCAACCATTCCTTAAAAAATGAACCGTCAAAGGCCGGCAATCAAAGTCACGTTAGGCGATAGTTTGTTATGAGTAAGCATTGCTGACTATTTTTATTTTCATGTAAAACAGATGAGGAGGGACCGTACTTTGCTCCTCCATGCTGCTAATATTTGTGCTGTCATACATCCGCCTATTTTTCACCGTCGCTATTCAGCCTAATAAAATTCGCTGGACAAATCGGCCAAGCTACACGACAGAACATTAACATGTCTAGCCTATGCTGTCTAACAGCAGTTAATACTTACATACGATGACAGGCGTCAGTCACACATTTACATTCACTTTTCCTACAAAGCAAGCTAACTGCATCTTCACGAAACAAATGAAGAAATTGTTTCCCGTGACAAACCCAGCATCGTGCATAGGATATTCAAAAGTGAACAGGTAGAAAACGAAAAGTAAACCACCACTGTCACCATATCACCCGACAACGACATCATCCATATCAGCCCCACATAATTCCCCGACTTTTTAGGTGTTTGATTACAAAAGATTTCAGTGACAAAAGAAGGACATAACAATTTACAAACTGCTTTACGCTGCAGTTTCATGCGGGTGAAAATTATATTAGCGGATATTACTCACGTGTGTTAGTTGCTGTTTGCTATCTGCGATAAGTGCAATGGACTGCAGTGAAAAAATGCCGGCTCCTAAACCGACACTATCCGCGATCTCTAAAACAAACATTTCAGTAACGCACCTTTATTCGTTCCAACAACAATAAATCCCGTTGTCGCCTTCGTTGACAACTCCACGTTCCACCCAACTGCACTAATCACATGACCCTAAAGCAACTATTACGGAATCAGGTTATTGATTAAACTCCTAAACTAAGCACAAGAAGTTATGAAATGATGTGCAAGTAATCAATCCCAGTAATGAGTCTAAGACTGCCTAAAGATAATGAAGGAGAGAAGTTGTACCTGATGGCTAAAAAGAGGGAATGAAGCTTCTGAAAGAGAAAAAAGAATTGCCGTAAAAAATATTAAAAAATTGGCTAGTGATCACAGATTCCATTTAGAATTTAGTAAGATGGCAATATCTGTGCATAACTATGTCTTATAGCTTTAAAAGCTTTTATTAACCTTAAGACGAGTGAGCACTTTCTGCAAATTGGTCTTCAAGCTGACGTAGAAATTCTCTCCGGTCGTTGAGCTAATGAGAGCGTGGTGTCCATTAACATCCATATGCACGTAAGCAATACGATCATGTGTTGGCAAAGGTAATGCGATATCTAAACAAAACAACATTTGCGGAAAGCAAAAAAGAAGACCACAAATGAATAAAATAACAGTGTGATGGTCGACGTTCGGGTAAAACATCGCGACACAAAGGACGCAGCTGAAACGTCTCATCAACGAAAGATAAAGAAGCAAGGGTTCATAAGAAAACTCAATTCACGAAGGCTGCATGTCGTGTTATACATAATTTGTGACATCCAGAAAACGTGCAAGTGTTCTAATGAAATTCCGAGGTGCTCATTCGTCAAATAGCATGTCACATACTCTACCATTCCGAAGGGAACCCCTCTCGCGAGATTTCGTGAAAAATACACCTCCATCTCCATCCCCTTCCCCCACCGTCGCCCCCCCCCTTCACGCCAACCTGTCACTTACATATTTCTAAAATGAGTTTCCGAACATTACTATCCCATCCTCCGTTCCCCCCCCCTTCTCCCTTTATACATTTATAAAAGTGAATTCCAGAATAAACAATAAGTTAAGAAACTTTCACGATATCAATTTTGTGCCCTAAGCCAGCTTTCCTTTTCCCCTCTTAAGACCGCACGAGAAACAGATTCCTCTTTCGAAACTGCATAAGAAATGAAGCCTTTGAGAGCACCATCCGAGGTCCTACGGAACATTCAACTGATGAGAAGAGAGTTCAGATACAACTGCGTTGCGTGGAACTACAAATTAAAGAAATACTTTACATTTGGATCAAAGCGAACAAGAGTGAAACTAAAATGGATTTTTAAGTGGCTGCTAAATAAATAAACGCTGAATAAGCTTACCAGTTTGACCACCCATATTCTGTAGAGGAACATGCATCAACTGGCGCGCGCCAATTACCAGCAACATTTCGCCATTGCTTGCACGGAGGTGTGTGATTTGTCCCTTCGGACTGCAACAATCACACATTTCGATCAGCTTGCAAAACAGAAGTTCATCCTTTTAGCCAACTTACTTAATCAAAGGCTTATCGACCTTTTTCAGGTGCATACATCGGGTTCCGACTCGCCATGTTATGTGGCGATTATTTAATGAGACTACTCGTATATAAAATTCAATGCACATATAAGTGCGTAATGCGAAAATGTTTGAGTATTCTGGTTTCCGGAATGGGACAGGCAGGTGAAAAAAGTATAAGTAGTATATCTTTTATGAAAAAAAAACGCAGTAAAAACTGTAACAAAAATTAATCTACGAAAACGACGCCGTCGACTCAACTATCATAGGAAGGTTAAATATGGACGGCCGAAAAGATAAGAACATTTAACTTGAGACACTTATGTTACAATCAGATAACAATGAAATTGATAAATTACAAGAAACTGATTCGTACTTAATACAGCTCCTATCATGGCAAAGAGTCAAGATTTCTCTCTCAGAAAATCGGTTCAAGGAAGAGTCGGAACATTCTGGCAAAAATGCCGCTCTGTAGGCATGATCAAAATGCATATTTCGCATCCTTGTTTAGTTGTCTGTCTACCCGGCAGTTTTGACTCCGCAACTACTGAAGCAAGAGTTAAGAAATTCGATCGGTATAACCTATACCATAGGATCACCTCTTGTATGTGAATTCAAACTGGTTCACAAGCTATGGAAGTGATTAAATCGTTCAGATTAGCGTAAAAAGTCTGCATGAATTTTTGGTTGGTCAAGGCACAAGGAACAAATCTTTGGTGGTAGATTTGCGTGAGTGGTTCGAGTTGGGTGAATTTTAATACTCACTATATACAGCTAATTTATAAGAACCGATCTGATGCCTGAGTAGCTAAAGATCATGTCGTACCAGCCCTTTGGTGCGCATCTTCACCTGGTTTATATCTGAACAGCACGCATTACAAGGCAAGAGAGATGGCTAAGCGAAAAAACCTCAGCAGTTTTCAGTACTGCTTAGATGAAACTTTCTCAATCACCAACAAAGAAGTGCTGAACTTTCGAGAAAAATTCGAAAACTAGATACGGTGAAAATACCCAACAAACGGATGTCAGAAATTTGGCTTAAAACAAATAATGAAAAGAAAAAGGAAAACGGCATAAGCAACCGGAAATCGATAGGTTTCCCAACGAATATTCCTTGCTGAAGCGCGTTCTCGTCGTTTGTCGTATTTCCACCCATTGTGAGTTGTTGTGCCCAGACTTTAAAAAAAAAAAATATCCCTGAAACCACACAATTCTTACCGATATGGCAGTTGAAAAGTTGGAAGCTTTCTATGTAGGACGTTCATATGGACGGTCGTGTCACAAAAAGAAAAAGATAAGAACACAAGCAAAACGGGCAGAGATATGTGAACATAAACATCACAACCTTTGCACGTCAAGACTAAACAAATCTGACAACGAATCCAGATGGCAGGTTCATTCTTGCTGCCATCATGCGGCCGATGATGCGGAACCATGCAACACGGTAAGGTTTATTTTTCGAATGGAAAGGTGCGGTA
>JPKZ01001380.1:0-15288 GCA_000803305.1 Toxocara canis | reverse complement strand
GGTGGGGAAGGGAAGGAGGTAAAGGAGGTTGAAAGTGGAATATTATGAGTGACCCCAGCGTTCACGAAAACAAGAGTGATATGTTCCTCTCTCAAACATCATATCGTCTCTTTTACCAGATCCAACTATATCATGAATTTGAGGTTCTGTGAAGAGGGAGATTAGCGCACAACAATGAGCACATGACCTGCACAAAACTGCAACACGATAGCATTAGTGTTCTGCACACGGCAGTGTCACTGTTTTACACATGAGGAACGCATATGCTAACGTTGGCGAATGGAAACATTCCAGATGGAAAAACGCCCACAAAGCTGAGTACATTACAACAAAGGGGAATATAATTTTGACAGGAACAATAAAAGCTCCGTTGATGACCCCTCGCTGCAATTTATCCGTGGAAGAACAAGTATTTTCAAATACAAAAACATAGAACTATCCTTCCCCGTCACCGTTTGGGGCTCACTGAACCTCTTACCCTCCCCCCCAACCCCTGCTTTCGCCCATACTTCTATGGTAATCCTGAACGCAATACCCGAAAAACACGACAAAACTAATTACGCATCAAATTCAACTGCTGACAATTCTAAAAACTCGCAATTTTGAATATGACCCATTATTAAAGATCGGTATGAGAGTCACCTACCGCAACTAAAGCTGAATATTCGAAAAATGTAGCCAGCTAGCTTTACCCTGACGGATACCAAGATGTGTCGTGCCAGCAATATTCTTCTTATTTAAGCATGCTGTGAACCGATTATGCGTTATGGTGCGCACCATAAATGGACAGTGCCTCCTCCCCTCCATACCTCTGAAACAGGAAGGAAGGGGGCAGAGGGAGGGGAAAGGGCGATCGCCCGTTGAACTTCTGGATTTCTGAGGAATCGTCGGAAACCTGTACATCAGCAATCACTGAGCGGACCAGAGTTTGTGAAAGATATTAGAAAAATTACATGCGTGTTGTTCTATTCTGTAAAATTTTGATATGGGAATTTCGATACGCAGTTTAATTCAGAAATTCATGATATGTAAATTTGGTCCAAAACTGTAACGTGTAAGGTGAAAGAGGATGGAGATAAGGACAGTGATTGGAAACAAACAAGGATAACGTTAGCACTCATCTCTAATAAATTTGTATTTGTGTGTCTGCGTGTGCGTCTATGTGTCCGTGTGTGTGTTTCTGTGTTTCTGTGCCTGTTACTGTGTCTTTGTGTCTCTTTGTGTGTCTCTGTGTGCTCGTGTGTATGTGTGTCGGCGTGTGTCTGTGTGTCGGCGTGTCTGTGTGTTCTGTGTTTCCGTGTCCGTGTGCCCGCGCTTGCCCGTGTGTGCCTATGTGCATCTAAGCGTTTCTGTATGTCTGCATGTGTATGTGTTTGCCCGTGTGTGTAAGTGTGCTTGTGAGCGTCTGTGTATATCTGAGCGTGTCTGTGTGTCTTCGCACGTCTGAGAATTCGTGAGGAAACAATCGAATTCTTGGATTCTAAATTTTTACGTTAAATAAGCAATCGACATTCAAACTGTTCGGAAACCGGAAAACGTTTCCGCTCCTTTCGGAAGGCATTGTCGATGTGTGCGAGATTTTCGGAGAGAGAAAACGAGAAGATCAGAAAGATGGACGACAATTCGCGCGAAATTATAGCGATTTCTTGTTTAGTTTTTATCTCCCCTTGGCCTTTCTTTTTATCGACATTCCGAACAGTGCTCAAACTCAATCATCGACCAGTCAGTTATTGTGAAAAAATTTCAGGATTTTCACTTCTTTTTTAATTTTGCATTTTCTTATATATTGCGATCACGTGTTCAATCGAACGATGGAAATAAGGTAAGGAGAGGGTGAGTGGTCGCCCGAAAACTTCGAGATAGACCATTGACCACATTATATACAATAGGTACAAATACCCATGCATAATGGAAGTATACCGGTGGAGAAAGGTGCATGAGCCTTGCGATTTCATCGTTTCTATTACGAGTCGCTGTCTTGAGCAAAAGCGGTTGCTGCTTTATTCCTAATCATCATCAAAAAAATTGAAGTTTTCCTTTGAAAACGAATTTGTGACCATATGGAACTAGAAGCTTGTCTAAGGAACCAAGTAATGAAATCTGGAAATAACAATGCCGCGAACATACAGCACATCCTTTAGAATGAGAGCTCCACACTCATCTTAAGGAAGCTAATGAGAGTGACAATGGGATACGGATTACAAGTATAAATTTTTGTAACTGTAGCTTCGATGGTTGCCGAGACCCGAATCGGAACTTTCAAGTGAATTTCATGGATTAGCTTTCGCTTGACGCCCAGATCGATACCCCGTCATGACACTTCCGCCGCGACAGTTCCCATATATTTTTGGTTCTCACACACTAATTAGACCTTGTGTTTATGGCGGAGTTGGGCCGACATCATTCTAAAAGGTCTGTCGTTCTGAATATTGCTGATAGATGCGCGACACGTAGTTTTTGTATATTTTCCTGCTACCATTTCAAACGTTTCCCAGATTTATTTATTTTCATGATTGATTTCTCAGCATGTGGTTGTTGGCGGCTTTCTTTCTTGCTGCTCAACTCTACTTTACATCTTCGTCCTTACCGTTCCCTCTTCCATTAGCAGGAGTATTTAAGGTAAGTGAGCCTGGAAATTTTAAGCACCGTTTCTTAAGTCGTTTATACGCATCTTTTATTCCTTTTACTCCTCTTATACTACTACTCTTATTCCTCATTTTATTCCTCTTATACTCTCCGTTCTATACTGGCACTTTTTGTTTCTTTGTACGTTATAACTGGTCTCCCTCAAAGAGACTATCTGCGATGCATGCTGAGTATGCTTGCTCTTTAAGTGAATAATTTAGGGATGGCAGTTTTACTTGCCATTGTCAGACTGCACACAGAACGACTCAGAACTCCACACCACATCCACAATTAAAGGACAAAAACGTGTTGGCTAATAAAGGATGACTCCGAAGTCAGCCTGCTTTAAAAATCTGTTCTCACTCTTAATTACTAGTTAGACGTTGAAGAGTAGTGAGTGACCGGCACATCTTGATTAAGTGAGCAGATAGATTTTTGAATATGAATTTGACCACAGAGTACCCTTCATTGGTGTTCATTAACTTCGTTTCACCTCCCATTATGGAGATAACCACTCGTTTTTGGATCGTCTTTTAGAACTAGTGTGATGCAAAGATGATTGCTTAAGCATAGTCTGGCTATCCGAATAGATTAATTGCATTCATTTACATATATGATAATTGGGATTAATTGCTTTCATTTACACACATAATAATTGCAACTCCGTCAACCGACCGCTCCAATGCTCTGATAGGCCAATCTGCGGACGCGAATACGCCTTTCAGAGTATGTTATAAAAAGCAGGCAACATTTTTAGTATTAATTGTAGTGTCATCGAGAAACAGCGCAACGTTTCGCAAATTCGATCACTGTTCACTGTGAGAACGTTACGATGATCGCTGGATCGGTGACATGGACACAACGTATGGTCGTATCGATCAATGCACCGAAATATTCCCTATGTGAGTATCTCCTAAGAGCGGTTGCACGAAAATGTTTTCAAGGATATCTCTTCCAAAAGCCCATTCATTTCATTACGGCCTCAAATTATCACGTTAGTTACTACGATTATTTCGAAGATTTTCCACATTTCCAAACTTCAAAAATTTTTTAATAATGAAGTAATTTTCAAAAGCAGTGCTGCATACAAAAAAAATCACAACAACAACCTCAGAGTTTTGAATTTAGCATCAGAATTTTCTGAAATCAGGGCAACTTAGCAAGAAAATCTCGAAAATTCTCGTCGCTTTTAGCTAGAATTTTCAAAAAATTCCTTCGAATTAAATTCGATGATAGTTTTGTTTCATTTTGACTTCTTCTTTTGACGAATTTGACGACACCCGCGTATCTATTCCTCCTTCTCCCTCCTCGTCTCTCCCTCCTCCCTCCTCACCCCTCCCTTCCCCACCCATATACCATCAGGCTCATGCAAAAACTTTTTTTCAGGTTGAAAATAACATTGAGGGGTGCGAAGGCAAACTTGCACTGTGGAGTTGTGGCGTAAATTCTGTTTATGGCACATTTATATTTAATGTCGTATGTAGGGATACAGTACTCATGCCGTCGCAGATATATTCAGGTTTATTTTTTGCCACTTTCCCTTATGAGTTTCTAAAAAATCCGTCTCAAATAAACCGTGCATGTATCGACGATCCGTTTGCATGGACTGCGTAGAGTACATTCGTGTTGTCGACGATATGGGAAAAGGCTACTTTCTGAAATCCGTTGCACCATTACGACTACGAACTTTACAAGGCCATCAGCCTGGATTTGAACGATTGCAAAACTGTTTCAGGATAATGGCGTTTATTTCCTTCGTTTATTTATGGTCCTACATTGCTCTTCATGCCTTTGAAATGCCTCAATATTTGGTATTGCAAGAAAATTCAAGATAATGGTATACTTTTGGTGTAGCGCCAATATAATTGTGTTCAGATGAAGAAGAGGATAGGAAGCAAAGCCTCTAACAACTTTTCAGTTCCGCTAAGGCCTTGAACCAATCAAACTACAATGCTGATATGATGAAAGAGGCTCGAAGTCTTATCCCCCTTTCCACCTAATCAAATTATCATCAGTTTCACGTTTTGAAAAAGAAAAAAAAATCATTTTGCAGACAAGAATGGACCAATGCTGGAACAATTTGTTGTGCTTCTCGCGATTTGTTCCTTCGTTCTAATGTTTTCTTATATCGTAACACTCTATCTACGAGACGTAGCCGAACAACTAATAGCTATGACCGATTAAAACGCAATGAAGCAACAATGGTTCAACGGTAAAGCTCATGGTTATTGTGTGCATCATGTCTGAATGCATTGTTCACATTTTGATAAAAGCTAACTAATTTTGATGATGAAGGTCGATCGCTGAGTTTTGTGCTGTGTTTAATTTATAAAACGATAAGAATGTGCTTTGGTCAACTTTGGTTGTGCATCCAGTATATATCATGTATTTGACAGCCTGCCAGCTGTCTATACCCTTGAAAATATTCGAATTCCACATTTAAAAAAATTTCGCAAAAAATGGATTTTAATTTAGGCTATATGATAAACAAATCTGAGTTACACGGTCATGTATCGCAGTTCTGTATAAATATGCAAATACTTGTACGGTCAAATCGTAAAATACGTTGTATTGTTGTTACTCGTGTTTGCTATCTTTTTTTGTGCTTAAAAAAATTTTATTTTTTCAATCATCATTGCTTGATTTCTAAAGAGATTCATTTAGATATCGTAACAGAACGATGTCCCCCACCAAAATCCTGGTCCACTAATGTGGGAAATTTTAATGTGCTGTTCTCATGCATTTCTGATCTCATGTATTTTCTATGCTCATTTCGGCACATCGACGGAAGGGCTGAACGAGTTTTTCCGCGAAATCGAAACAAGAGGTTGTGATGTGCTGACGATATTGAGCAAGAGAGTGATCTTTTGACCTGAATTGTATAATAAAAGAAACTTTGACAAACATTTTGGGAATAATAAGCGATATTTTTGGTGAATGATTTTCCGTATAACGATTTAGATGTCGTTGTTGTAAGTATGAGAAACGATTAGGGCTAAGTTCTGATGTTACTTTGTTAGCGAGTTATGTTAACTCAGTCGAGTTGACGTTCATTCAAACACCGTATTACTTCCTATCCCTTCACAAATGTAAAGCTTTCCATTCCTTCTCGATATAGCCTTGCCTCCTTCATGAATGCGATAGAAAAAAAAAACAGCCCTCATCTCGACACAGTTCCTTCTCTCAAATATAGTATGGGATATTACCGGGTTCCTCGATAAAAACGCTGCTGCTCAGCGGAGGCTCAAAAAAATAGCATTTCCTTCCAGCATCTCGAATTAACTCCCTTTTCGATTTTGGAAAGGTGTGACTTTTAACAGCACAGGTTGCTTTATTAGAGGTGATACGGTACACGTTCTTCATTTCGTTTGTCTCCTGAATGAAAAAGAAATGTTTTTTTTTCCAGCTGCCTATGTTGTGAGTGGGAAAAAACCTCTGCAGTGAAAACAGTAAAGAGCAAAAGTGAAGGATGAATGATTGTAAGACTAATAGAGATAATTTAAGCCAGTGTCATAAACAGTTGACATCTCTGTTATCTACGCAATCACATTCAGATCGATAAACGATCTGAGTGTGATCGCATAGACAGGAGCAACCAATAAAGCTGAAAGATCCGACTTTTTTTTCTTCTGAAAAAAATGTTACTGCTATTGCTGCAAGTGAAAAATTATAGATCTAATAGCTTTTACGGGAAGCACAATCTGTAATAATGATACCAAACACCGTTAGAATATCGTTTTGGATGGAAGTATTTCTTTCTAAACAGAATAAAAATCAGTCGAATTTCGTCTGATTTTCCCAGTGGCCGGATATGTACTGAAGGCTGGACTTGACGCGGAAATATTCTAGACTCTAACCTCCCCCCTCTCTCCCCCTCCTCCACTCCTCTCTACTTCTCTTCCTCCACTCCTTTCTCCTATTCTCTCTCTGTCTCTCCATTTCGCTTGTCTTGATTATGGAGGCAAAAAAACTGAGTGCTACCTGCTATGCTAGGTCACTTTGTTTCGCTACTATGGAAGCAACAATTCAAACAGTTAACGTTTAGTGCTAATTTAAGTCTTCATAAGCAGTTATTAATTAATTTCCATTCCAATTATGATCAACCATAGAACAAAAGGAATCGATTTCAATATCACGAAGTCAAACGGCATTTGCGACGAATTATAAACCAAAAACCAAAAAAAAACAAAACAAATTCGATATTTTTCTGCGTTCATGATACCCAATTTTTTATCGTTATTTTTCCAAAATCTAATAAATTCTTCAATTCGATTTTTAAGTACCTAAAATTGAGCGTGAAACTCCAATTATTACCATAAAACTTGTTCAGTATTTGCATAACGTTCAAATTAATAATTGTTAACAAACATTAATATGTTTGAATTTCAACATAATTGAAAAATTCCGTCCGTCGACTTCTTTTTTTAAATGAAATTATTTAATCGTTCAACAAGTCATTGTTTTTATATATAATTCTAGACGTACAAATATCAAGAAATAAGGTATATCAACAATATTAAATCTTACCTTATTACCATTAGCTTTAGCTATTATCGATCTGTGATTGTATTTTTCTGGTCTCGAAATGAAGCTGAATCATGTCAACTAATAGTGAAGGAGCATCTTTACATTTTCGCCCAAAAAAAAGCATCCGGTAAAAAGGGTTCTTCTGTATGGACTTTATTCTCCCTTATTCCTACATACCTAGTCAAAGTGTCAAGAATAGGTTCAAATACTGAAATTAAAATTTAGAATTTATAACATTACGTGGATTATTTCGAACTTCACAAATATCATCATAGTACATGGCAGAAAGTAATGCAAACACTATATAGGAAGTGTGCAAATACTTTTAAGAAATTAAATAATTTTGGTTTTCTGTTCTTTCAAATAATTCGGTTTTTTGGGGTCCGCACCACGCTTCAATCGTTCCGGAATATACTGATTCTGTGCCTGGTTAACATCTCTCACAGGACGCGAACGGATCTCACCATTTGTTGTTAAAACCAACTGCAACAAACACTTACTATAATTTCCACTACAAAAATGGAGATGCGATACGAAGAAGTTAAGCTCTCTAAAAAAAAAAGCAAAACATACATTTTAGCGCTTTTCACTTAAACGATCACTTTTACAACACAGCAATTGCTAGGAGTGGACAACTGATTATATGTAATTTCAAAAATAACTACCGCCTAACCCAGCCATAAAAAGGCCAAGCGACTGAAGCGTCATCACTGCGAATGAAGATGATTTGTCTTGAGAGGTAGAGATTTCTATACGAGTATAACATTTGGAACTGAATCTAACATAACCAGGGTATCAAAGTAATTTGCCTTAGTATCTCGAATACGGCCTCCAAAAGGTACACAATTCAAAGTTTCATAGGCATCATGGCGAGGAGGGGGAGGATGTGTGCTATTCAGAAAAAAATGGCTATTTTTTCAAGCCTCTGCTGCGTGAAATTTTCGTATGATAGTTCGCAATTGTCAGTGGTGTTTTTATGGACGAAAGGGAGAGACTATTTTTATTTCACCCCCAAGAGGAAGATGACTTAGTCAACGGAAAGGATAATTTTAGTTGCCATAAAGATAAGGGAGGATGGCTTTAGTCGAAGACAAGGTTATTTCAAGTGAGAAAGCTTCATTTGAGTTAATGCGATGCAAATCTGAATATAGCTACAATAAGCTGCATAAAAATCAACTTACGTCGCCTCCTCGAATTTCGAGTATCGCACTCATCGCACATGCACTCATCGTTAGAACGAGGAGGATCGTGAAAATTTTCATTGCACAAATTCTAAAATACACATTGATATGATCTAATATATGCCAATAATTTATTTTCTTACGAATAAGCTCGCATTCTGGCCATAAAAAGATGTAAGTAATATCGCTGAACGAACAGTTGGATGATGGAAGAAAGGGTCTTTAGAAAGATCTAGACAATGAAAGTGGAAACAAGAAACATCTTTGCCCTGTTCGCCTCCTCCCAATGCTAACAATAACTAAATGCTCCAGTCTAAAAATACCCATAACTTTAAAGTTTCCGCCCCCCACAAATCCTATAAGCGAGCTCTCGTTTCCCTTACCATTAAAATAACCGATTTACGATGCTATGTTATTACTATTAAGCATCACTACGTTTGGAGTGATGAACACGCTTATTCTGAGTGTTTCAATTCCCACATCTCCCACCCCCACCCCCCTCTGCCCTTAAAGATCTCAAAGAACAGCACTCGTGAACAAGTTTGCCTACGCTTACAGTAACAGTACTTCATAGTGTTGCCAATTTGCCTTCGAAATTTATTTGCGACAACATTTGTCAGTGAAATGGTCGGTTGGTTAGCAAATTTTATGCAAATTTTAAAGATAAACTGGTAACATGGCTACTTCTATTGAACTTGTATTGGAAATGACGAAATACAACAACTCGCATAGCTTGGAAATAGCCGAAAAAAATCTCTCATACACTCTCAAATATAGACGACTATTATCCATTCCATTGCGAGAGGGGAAACAAGACGACGGTGATCAAAAAGAGCTAACTCAAAGTAAAACATGGGAACAGCATATTTTTAAAATAGTTAAGCAATCCCTCTTAATAAGAGCAAGAATAGCACAAAAAAACGACAAGAGTTCTAGCACAATTTTTGCTTTATCCTATCTGTAATCATGAGCAAAACAAAACAACATATTACTTCGAAGAAACACGTTTCCTCTTGACATAGTCACCTTTTTGAATAACTGCTCTCCCCCCTCTCTTCATAGTAAGCTGTGAATTTTTCAGTTCCTTTTAATACAACTCCCCTCCCTCTCTCCCCATCCCTCAAAAATATTAGAGAATATCATGGACGTCCATATTAAAAACCACACTCGGTTGAAGCTAAAAACTCTTCCCTCCTCCTATATAAAGCCCTAGGTATATCCTAAGAGCTTTATTCTAGGCGATAGTAGCTGTTTTCATATGAAAGGAAATGTGAATGGATCATTACGATGTGCCATCGTCGAGTGCGCAATAATGCGAACAAATGGATAAGAGTATGATCGTAAAATCGCTCGTTCGTCGTTGGGTCAGTGACATTTCTGCGATGCGTAACACAATTTTGAAGACCTTCATCGGCAGACTCAAAGCTCATGCGCATTTAAAAAAAAAAGAATTTCGATTTATCTTTTTCTTTTTTTTTTAAAGAGATTGAAAATTTCATTGGGGAGTCATGCATGAGAATTTGAGTTCATTGATGCATTGAGAAATACGTGGACAAGGGTTTAGATTTTTTTGGGAAGAAAATTTTTCTCGATTTCTTCATAATGAAACAACTTCAGTTTATTGTCGCTCTAAGCAAAGTGGGATTTTTACTGCGTTAAATAAGGTAAGTATTGATAAACGGATAACTACTTTAACACTAATCAGAAATGGATATCCTTCTATTCGTCCTTATGAAGTGATTGTACGCAAATTTTTCAAAATGTTGGAGATTTGAACCGCACTTATCAAATCGCCGAGTATAGAAAAAACAGTGAACTTTTTTGGAAAATTTTCAACAATAATCGTATAGAAGCATAAAATTATTTTGCGCCTTTACTATTGCAAGTCAGACATAGGTTTTTTTCCGGCTCTTTCCGCAGTTTTTCCAGCCTTTACGGCTAAAACATCATAACCTATAAACTTCGGTCCCAAAATTCGCCAGCATAATGTCTTATTTTTTTTCAAAATCTAAAAATTATCTCCAATATTGTCGAGGTGGAATATAATATGCAAGACCATAATGACCTCATTATAATTAGACCGAAGCGCTGCGCCTGCGTTCAACGACCATTGAATGTCACAGGAAGCATTGCATTTTTTGAATTCTGCATTTATAATTTAGGAGATAATTATTTCCAATTTAGTTTATAAGCATAATTTTACAATTTACTTATATTTTTTCTAAATAACTTTATATTTTGTTGATAATAATTTATAGTAAAATTTACATTCTAGTAGATAAAATTTCAATAAATATTTTAATAATAAGCTACTGAAAAATGATTAATGGTAGGATTAATTAGCGTTAATCAATGTTATTAGTTTTTAATAGCTGAATAGTTTTTAATTAATTATTGGTAAGCAATATTAATTAACGGTGATAGCTTATATTAGATAACAATAATTTTAACAATTAAAAAAATAATTTAGCTGCTAGTAGTTTTACCGCGAATACGATGGCTACTTAATAGCGCCAGCAACTCAGGAAAAGGACTAAGGCCATTGTCGAAGCTAATAGAGATTTTATACAGCACATAATAGAAGAAATATTGGAGTGGTTTTTAAATTGTTTTTAAACATTAAAAGTGCGTTTCTTTTATTCCGAGTAAGTTCTCTCAATTTACCTTTTGCACTCTACAAATGAGAACTATACAACTTCACTATGGTTGAGCGCAACCTCCGTATTGGTATAATCAACCATATCAGGCTGTTCCATTTGGTATTATATTTGACGTTTTTGGGGTCGAAATTTTGTTTCCGAAAATATGCGCCAACAGCACCTTCGAATGCATTGAAGGAATCATATTTTTGTTAGAAAGTTACATTTACTAATTTGAGCCTAATTAATAAAGATTACTGATTGCTTTAGAAAGTGTTCCAAAATTCGTATTTTTCGGCGTTTGGTGATCACTTTTCATTCGGAACTGAAAAATAATTGAAGACTTATTCGTAAGAATAAAAGGGCACAGATTTATGAGCAGGAATATGAAGGTCAAACTTCAAGAAGGAATCAACGAAAACACGAAAAGACGAAAAGCATTGACGAAATTATCGGAACTAATCATGCTTTGGAATTTAAAATCGCTGATTCGCTTTATTGAAAAGTGTTTTTTTTCGCCTTCATTGATTGAGGCCAATTAAAGTATCACACAATACGGAATTATCGTCTCCCATCATAATTAAGGAAGGCTGCTTCAAAAATGAGTCGAAGAAAAACTGCCTTCAAAAATGAGCCACTTTCAAAGACTGTCATCAAAAACAGTTGAACGCTTTTTTCTTTACTTTATTTGAAGGGAAGCTTTCAATGCAAAAAGCATTCCAGAAAAAAAACCTTAGGCCTAACATGATCATGAACACATACAATTGTACGCATTGAACGCAACTACTCAATGAACTCTCAGATAGTACCCGAAGTAAAGAAGTTACGCATTACGATCGTTATGAGCAGATGAAACATAAAATACAAAGGCAGCGCTACACAGAAGCCAAGCAGCACCTCATGATGTCGACGAATATGCACATTACTTAAAGGTTAACCTCCTCAACAGCTTCTTGAGAGTTGCTCATTGACCTATAGATCTATACACGCAGAGGCTCTTTGGGCGCGAGTGCAACAGCAATTCGATCAGTAGTTGGTCGTCTCTTAAATCAAATTCTCAACCTATAAAGCCCTCTTGTAATTTCGTTTACTTAAGTCGTTTTGTACTTCCCCAACAAGATGTGGAAGAGCGAGCGAGTTAGAGTCCTCGCATGGATCGGATGGATAAACCACGCACATCTAAGTGAAGCATGCTTCGTGGTTGTGGCTTTCAATAAAATTATATTTCTTAGTGTTTCGCGTTCACGGGAAGCATTTTCTGTTTTCGAATTGCCTCGGAAGCAAAGCAAAGAGGTGATAATTAAAATGAATCGGAGTAAACTTAACTAAACTTAATTAAGGTAACTTAAGAGGAGAAAAAGTAATGCGAAATAAGGTAAAGTAAAATAGAAAAATGCTTCATATACTATGGTCAGCAAACAGTTCGAACAATTTCCTGTCTTCGAGTTTAGAAAAAAAAAGAATCTATTCTTTTCAGCGGTTCCTTCGGCACCGCCGCAAATACATTCACCATTTGTTAACTTCCGCAATTACCGTTCATCGCACGAAAAAGTGATCTCAAAATTGGGTCACCAAATTTTGCGTATTCGTTGCCGCGATCGCGGCAAAGGTTATTTGCTTGTGACTTTTAAGACTATCTTATGCAACGAAAACACCACACTTCTTTCGTTACGGAAAATTGAAGCTCTATTTTTTGTTCGGCATATACAGTTGTTTAGTGCAATGGTGAGGGCTATCGTAAATGAGGGCTTTACCGTTTTATGATATATCAAGGAGGGACTATAAAAAATGATGGAAAAGGTAGTCACCTGATGTGGAAAACTTCTAATCGGAGTACTGTTTTATATCCAATATGCAGAAAACACAGTTGACTTATTGCTCATTGTTGTGGTTTCCATTGAGCGAACACTTCCCACTAGAAAACCCAAAGATGCTGATCGCTAAAGATCATATGAATGATCTTTAGCGATCAGCATCTTCACGTATGTCCCTGACCACTTCACGTATGCATGAAATCATTTCTAACGTATTTTTTTTTTAGGAATTTTAGCGCTGCAACATTGGACTTGTTCAATGATACAAAAAAACAGATAATGACAGATAGAAAAAACAAATTAAAAAAGATGCTAACGAATTGCTTTTACAAATAATTTCTGTAAAAGTAATTTTTACTTTTAAAAATAATTTTTGTAAAAATATCTTTTCATCTTGGTTCTTTCAATAAATCCGGTCCACGAGATGCCGAACGGCTTATCGATAGGCCATTCGACACATCTGATAAATGCTAAAGTTGCGAAATGCACAAGGATCGGGCAAATTTGAATAAATCCCGCGCATAATCACTGCCCACCAAGAAGATAACGATGGATCCTTTTGTTTTCAAAAACCCCTCAGATATCAAGCGAATAGAAAATTGAACTGACCATCGAACTAGCTTAACTCGTGCCATTATCTGCTCAGTGGTGTCTCTAATTCTCTTTAAATATTCCGTTCAAGCTTTCTTCTGGAAATAAAAAAATTAACGTACTATTGAAGCTTAAGTCCACTTTCTTATATTTCTATTGTGCTTGAGCTTATCGATTGATCGATTTTTAGAACCAGTGAGAGAATATTTGAGAAAGAGGTTAATCAATATGATTATCTCGGGAATACTATCAAAAACCGCTTTTAGCATATAAAAAGTTACACTTGACGCATGGTCCGTTTATGGTGCTGCTCGGTTCTATCGATTTGTGAATGCGCAACAACAGCAAAACTTCAATATAGTTAACAATAGCAACGCGATATAGAAAATTGAACTGACCATCGAACTAGCTTAACTCGTGCCATTATCTGCTCAGTGGTGTCTCTAATTCTCTTTAAATATTCCGTTCAAGCTTTCTTCTGGAAATAAAAAAATTAACGTACTATTGAAGCTTAAGTCCACTTTCTTATATTTCTATTGTGCTTGAGCTTATCGATTGATCGATTTTTAGAACCAGTGAGAGAATATTTGAGAAAGAGATTGATCAGCATGATTATCTCGGGAATACTATCAAAAACCGCTTTTAGCTTTTCGCGTATAAAAAAGTACACTTGACGCATCGTCCGTTTATGGTGCTGCTCGGTTCTATCGATTTGTGAATGCGCAACAACAGTAAAACTTCAATATAGTTAACAATAGCAACGCGATAGGGACGTTGAGCATATACGCTAAACAAATACACAACACAGCCCCGTTCTGTAATACCATGTTTGTAATACGCACCTCATTTAACGTTCCAAGTGTTCGCCTATAATAAATCGCTGCTAGTGGACCGTGGATTTGGACCGATACATCGCATATCGATGTTTTTCTTTTGCGACTTTCTTTTCCGCTCATGAACTGAAAATACCGATTAAATTCGAGTAAAAATCGAGGCCTTAGTCTCTCGAAAACCCTTCGAATCTTTCAATCTCTACTTATGTTTGGCTCACAAAGCTGCCGTTTTAAACAGTGCAATAGAAGCGAGGTTCACTTGATCTATATTTGAAAGAAGTAGAACTACTGAGGGAGAAAGAGAGGGAGAGGGAGAGAGAGAGGGTTTCTTGATCTATAACAATCTATGGTCGTTATGATTCGTTCTATTCTGCTTTTCTTTAAGCAAAACTTTCTTCACCATCTTTTTTGTTGTGCACCAAAAAAAAATTATTTATGACTTGCTCTGTTTTCCCTTTCCTCACTCTTCAATGTTTTCCTAGGCCGTTCTGCCTTGTTCCATAACATGGACAAAAACATTTGTTCTATACTGGCACAGGAAATGAGCATTAAAACCGCATGCTTAATCGCCGATCCGATAAAAACTTGTGTTAAATGTTCTAGCGTCGACTTCCAAGTATTTACGCAAACCAGTGGACCGCTTTCACATCTCTACTTATGTTTGGCTCACAAAGCTGCCGTTTTAAACAGTGCAATAGAAGCGAGGTTCACTTGATCTATATTTGAAAGAAGTAGAACTACTGAGGGAGAAAGAGAGGGAGAGGGAGAGAGAGAGGGTTTCTTGATCTATAACAATCTATGGTCGTTGTGATTCGTTCTATTCTGCTTTTCTTCAAGCAAAACTTTCTTCGCCATCTTTTCTGTTGTGCACCAAAAAAAAATTTATGACTTGCTCTGTTTCCCCTTTCCTCACTCTTCAATGTTTTCCTAGGCCGTTCTGCCTTGAAAACAGGGACAAAACATTTGTTCTATACTGGCATAGAAAATGAGCATTAAAACCACATACTTAATCGCCGATCCGATAAAAACTTGTTCTAAATGTTCTAGCGTCGACTTCCAAGTATTTACGCAAACCAGT
>JPKZ01001379.1:126795-151405 GCA_000803305.1 Toxocara canis | reverse complement strand
GAGGGGGGGAGGGGGGGAGGGGGGGAGACCGAAAGGGATGAAAGGACCATGTAAGAAGTCAGTAAGGAAAGACATTCTAGTGCAGCCAGCAAATGCCGGTGTCAACGAGTAGACGGGATGCGCTAGTTTTGTTTATCCCTCAAAGAATTATGCTGTCCTCTAGAGCAAGAATTTTGACAAGAATTCTCACAGCCTGAAAGATGTGACATTCAACAAGGTGCTTTGGTTGTATATTTTTTTTTTCTTCGTTTATTTCTATCGAATTTGAAATTGCTCACGAATACGACCATATTTTAGAGTTGCCTTCGGTGCTCGGTATGATTACAGCTTTGTATGAGCTTCACTCCACAACAAAGCCCCATTTTGAGGCCTGCTATGGGTATCTATGAAGGTTTGTCTCTCTGCCATGTGTTTTCAACCGATGAGGACGAAGCGCTGTCGCAATGAAATCTGGTAACAGAATTTCGGTATTTTCGAATATAATACCTTACCCTGATTACCTTGATCAGCCATGATTTCATCGATTTCATCGTTCTCTCCATCGATGCAGCTGGCAGTTTTTCCATCTGTCCCGATCATAAGCTCGCCACATCCGAGCAACGCCATACAGACGTCGCAGCGGATCTTCCCATCTTACTTTCCAAATTGTTGAGTTCCAGTATTTTCGAATGTAATAGCACATGAAAATACCCTGAATATGTTTCAAGGAGACATTTTATTTCTATTGAAATCATCAAAGACCATTATAGATAAAGTTCACGGCTTCTAGAGGGAAAGGTTTTTTTGAAGAGGAAAGGATACGCTGAAAGAAGGCAGTGTTGCTGTTTTGGGTCAAAGGTGGGTCTGCACCCTTCGGGTATAGGAAGTAAGGAGTTTTTTTTTTTGTTTTTTAAACGCACAGCTATTTTGCACCTAACAAACAGGCTGCTTCACCTCCCATAACTCTTGCAACTTGTCTCATGTTTCTCCAAAGTCCATTAGTGAATATTTTTGTATATGATCGTTTCCATGCGTGAAATTTCCCGCCTTCATGTCGGGGTGCACAAGCCAGGAGTAGCCAACTTCCTCCTTGATGGTGCGAGGATGAGGATGGGTCTTTAGCATTCAGCTTCCACCATTTCATAAACCCCACCTTCCCATCAATCTTAATTTCAACAGCAGGTAAGCCCAGTAGTTTTCCCATGATGTTAAAAGAGAGGGAGGAGAAGGGGGGGCGGTGGCCGTTGGTCTAGATGGCTACAGGAAAGATTTGAAGAGATTACCGTATTTTGAAAAAATATATGAAAATAACCCCGATGATGGTGTGCTTTACCTGCAACTTAAAATTTGAATTAAATAAAACTTGAAGCATTCAATTTTGGCGGATTTACAATACTTAATGAGAACCTTCAAAAATTTTTTCATGGTTAGACTCAGCGTAAAACTCATGTAATTTCCTCCAAATGCCCCCCACCCCCCACCCCCCACTTCCTCTCCTTTTGCTTTTTGGCGAATGTACAAAATTTGGTAAGAACGTTCAAAAATTTTTTCATGGTTAGACTCAGTGATGAGTATAACACGTAATTTCCTCCCACTTCCCCCTCCCCTCCCCTCCCTCCACTGCTTCTCCTTTTGCTTCAGCGCTACAGTAGGCAAGCGTATGCCTTCCACTAAAGAGTCACACTTGGTTGGCTTTTGTTCTTCACACGGCTTTTGTTCTGCAAATGCGAATTTGCTAAAACGCAAGTAAGTAATTGCATGCCAGTCTGCTTAAATGAAATTCATATTTTATTTAGAAAATCAAACATGCAAAGTTTGCGTGTTAATTTAACAGAAACGTGAAATACCAATCCTAGTTTTTCTTTGGGCGGAGTTTCGGTTATTTTTTAAAGCATTCGTCCCATGCCAGTACGTCCGTTGCCAATGACGAAACCATCGCCGTGATCGTCAAAAAACCGTTTCATTCCCCCCCCCCCCTGTGATGAATGCTACGGGGGACATTCCCGGTACTTTAACAACGGAAGTAACATTGTAGTAAAAGGTAACTAACTGAACCAATAATGCTAGACAAGTGGGAGTGTGTTTATAACAGGATTAACATCAATCACCGCATCACCTGTTGGATTCTACACTGCTTGTGAGAGGGATGAATATCATCAACCTGGTTTCGGCTGCTCCCTTTTCTTCATTCCTCATTGATCGTCATTAGATGATTATTGTTCACAATCGGAATTTAGTGCGAAAACCGCACTATCAGGTATTTAACATGGCCCCCGTCCTTCTATGTCGCGGGATGACGGCTCTAAGCGAAACGATACACCGGGACACGACGAAGCACTGCACACTGGAGATTTTCTCGAAGGAAAAACTCTACTTGACCTCACGGGATACATACATCGCGATACGAATAAGAAATGAAGGATAACGAAAGTCACAAAATCATGATACTAAAGTTTTGGCGGTGATGCGGTTGTTGAGAATCGATATAACAGGATTAACATCAATCACCGCATCACCTGTTGGATTCTACACTGCTTGTGAGAGGGATGAATATCATCAACCTGGTTTCGGCTGCTCCCTTTTCTTCATTCCTCATTGATCGTCATTAGATGATTATTGTTCACAATCGGAATTTAGTGCGAAAACCGCACTATCAGGTATTTAACATGGCCCCCGTCCTTCTATGTCGCGGGATGACGGCTCTAAGCGAAACGATACACCGGGACACGACGAAGCACTGCACACTGGAGATTTTCTCGAAGGAAAAACTCTACTTGACCTCACGGGATACATACATCGCGATACGAATAAGAAATGAAGGATAACGAAAGTCACAAAATCATGATACTAAAGTTTTGGCGGTGATGCGGTTGTTGAGAATCGATGTGTTGAACTTCATGATGTAATTGGTAGGGATTCTCGGTCAATTTTCTGTCGTCGTACACGTGGCCAATAAAGTTCCACAGTACGCCCAGTTTGCCAGAAATATAGCTTCTGATAGGAGCTCAACAGAAGTCTGCACGTCCCGCTTTGCAGGCCGAAAATTGAATGTCAGCGACATTTCGTGAGCTTGGCCCCTTCGTCACAACAAAATGCACTGCTCTAATCGTGAATTCACTGTTCTTTTAATAATGAAAAACGATTTAATTAAATGTTTCGCGTTCTTAAGTTCCTTGTCAATAGGAGCTCTAAGGATCACGGCTTTGATTTTAAGTCTTACGACATATGGTGTGCGTTATAAGTCGTTAGTCTCCTCCAGCTAGTGCCTCCCTCTTAGTTGATTTCCAACCCGCCTAAATAGTTATTCGTTAGTTCACAAACTTCTCATTGATATGACGTGGATGTCGTACTGTGTTGGCCATAAACGCAGATAAGTTTTATTATCACTCAAAGCGCTGATTCTAAGCTGTTTATTGCAACACTTTATCAGGGATATCCAATTTGATGACCATTTGTTAGTGTTTAGGAGAGTTCGTCATCTCATCTTCGCTTAACGTTTAAGCAGGGGCAATGCCTTGTTGCATTGCCAGACGAACAGCCTTACTTGCAGGACGGTACACCTGCAAATACGTACTCAACGACAATTACGACAAGTCGTCTCTTAAAACTCTCGGGTAAGCCTGCGCTTAATCAATTTGAAGTGTTATAAAATTAACAAGTAATCTTATATAAAAGAACTATCGCCATATCGAGAAATGTCAACGGATCGACGTTCCTCTTTGCAATGGAAATTTCGTTTGCCTTCTTGATGGCAAACAAGTTCATTTGTTGAGTCGGTTACTGAGACGTGAAATGCGGTGTTTTAATGCGTTTAACACGGCATTCATCTGCTGAGCTAACGTTCTAAAACCATCATGGGTAGTTTTCTTAACCTTTTAAATCTTAACCGTCTTGTGCCCCATTACCATGTCCAGTTTATTTCACATAAAATGAAGCTTGAAAACAGATCTGCCGGAGTTGTTATATCCGGAATGAATCCATAAGAGCGCAATTTCGAGTGGCAGCTCTATCCATTAGCACCACTGCATCTCTGCATTATGATTTGCTTGGCATTCCTTGATATTTAGGATCATAAAAGCCAAAGTCAAATGACTCGGCGATTGGACATTGAGAGCTTCCTGACAAAAGCTACGTTAAAGGCCGACACTGACTACAGAATTGGTGATGTTGAAATAAGCTACGCAGACGCCTTATAGTGCTGAATTATACTAGCGTATATCTGAAAGAGACAGGCGGATTCAGTTATACGAATGCAAGCAGGAGGCATTCAAGGAGAACCTGGAAGGAACAGTTCATTTCATCATTAACAGCCATCGTGCCACCGGCATTATCGAATTGACCACAGTAATGAGGTGCCGAGAAGACCGTTACGAGGCGTCTATTGGCGAAGAATTCATATCCATCTTGTACGACCTTCAATGCATGTGTTGTAGCAAATCTGGTGCAATGGATTACGATAAACCAGTCGTCTGGTGGGGACTATTGACGTTTCGCATCATTCCCCCCCCCTCCCCCTCCCCTGTGATGAATGCTACGTGTCGAGTTAACAGTGAAATTAAGCGTAAGAGGGATTGAAGTTCAGAACGTTCACTTTCGAAGAAACTGCGCTCCATCAAGGAGCAATCGCCGGAGAGCTCCCCGACGAGAAAGCCCAAGAGCAATTCGATCGTGGAGGTCAGCGAGCGGACAGCCGCTTTCCATAGAGATGGATCCCTAGAGCACATTAGTTTGTAGAATACCGCAGCTATTCACACTGCGTTCAAATCTGTACAATTCTTTCGTCTAATCATGTTACATTATTCAATAGTTAAAATGCTTTTTCCATAAGCCCTTCCTTCTCGGACATGCATACTTTTTGAGAATAGCGAATTCTTTAAGCTTCTTCTGCGCAAAAGGCGTATGCTTCGTCCTGGAGCTGCTTACTTTGCCTCATGGTTTGTTTACAAAAGAAATACGGCTTCACCTTGTCCGAATCGATAAGACTGTTTCCTTTTGATCGTAGAATAAACCCACAGTGAGTGGCGATAGAAGAGTGTATATCAGTGTAGAATTTCCGAATTCTTTCTCTTCAAACTTTCCACTTATCATTTTCGACGTACTAAAAGTCTTCCTCGTCAGCATTGCAAAAATACATTTTTTTGAAGGAAAAGACCAACCTGGTGAGCACGACATATGAGGTCGAGATCAAGTCTCTGGCAAATATCCACCACGACGTCCTGACCGAACGTGTACGACGCACCTCTAGTGTTCGCCTGCCATCCTTTAACCCACTGATCGGGATCGGCCCTGAACGTGATGTTTTTAAAAACATCCTTCTTGTTATTACCACTCATGTTTATTTTCCTACTTGCCTGTTTTTTGTTTTTAAGGTGCCGGCTGTCTTCGGGTGAAAACTGATCAAATTAGAATCCCAGGTCTCCTCGCCCTCGAAACTTCTTTTTTTTTTGTAAAAAGAATTGTCAAAATTTTCATGTGCAAACTGAAGCAGCTACAAAATTTCCGTTACCAGCATTTCCGTTACAGTTTCAAATCCAGGCATATATGTTTGTAAAAAGAATTGTCAAAATTTTCATGTGCAAACTGAAGCAGCTACAAAATTTCCGTTACCAGCATCAGTTTTAAATCCAGGCATATATGCGGAAAATACGTTGAAAGCACTGATATAGGAGATAAGGAGGATAAGGAGGATACCAAAGGAGATCAAGCTCCATCGATGGATTGGGAGGATCCAATGGGCGTGGTAGACTGCGAAGTTGATCGAGACTGTTTAGATGTGGCGACAAACCGCCATGCATACATAGAATACGACCACCAATATAACCGCATAGCGGCATACAGTTGAACGTATCCTACAAAGGTTATGACTCCAAGATGTTATGCTGTTATAACATTACACTCGAATGAGCAAAATTTTTGGAACTTTTCCGTGAAATGAGATCCGGGTCCTTGTGTTCGCTTGAATAAAACTCGTGACAATATATAGTCTGCCCACAGCCATGGTTCAATCTCTTCAGCTTTCACGACGGATCTTGGCTCATGGGAAATATAAGCTCTGTCAAAAATATATCAAATTGAAAGGCGACAAAATGTGTGGGCAAGAAGAATCTGCCAGTGGCATAGTTTACGATTCACCTTTCTGACTACCCTCAGGTTTTAGATAAAGCACCATTTCAAACGATCTTACTATGGTAAGCTGATGGTGATGATTAGGATTGAGGTGTGCGATGGCGATGACATTTATTCGAATAGAGTCGATCCCTAAGCACAACGTTATCTGGACGTACTATCAGAGGAATATTGTGCTCCAACTGCAAAAATGATCGTTTGCGATTGGAAGCGAATGTGCGTTTTGCAAAACTGGTAACTTCACCTGAAATTGGTTCCAAAGACGAGTGGAATGGTAGCGACGATTGCACTCAGCAAAAAATCCGTAAACGCGATTGATGGCCGAAGTTTCGTGATTTCCTAAAATGGCACTGTATTTTATTTTCATAATGCAGCAATCTTCATGCAAACAAGTACCATAGATTTGCAACGAAAGCCTCATGCGATTTGTTCTACTTTGTCCAATTTCCACATGTCTACCACCTTCTCATTTGAGTTGGCCTTAAGATGACGCACAAAAGTGCAATCAAGAAGCATCACAAATGCGGAATTGTAGGGCCTACATATGCGTTATTATTTATATAAAACCTGACGGTTTATACACCAATATGTGAGTATACGCAAATGAAGTGACAGGTAATGCATCATATCACGTGAACTAAATGTAAATGTATGCTTTGACTTTCGTGATACTGATTAGGTGCGGCTCGCACCACTATTGATACATTTATGTGACTCTGGCAGTGTATCGCTAAGTATAACGGAGCAGCCGAGAGTCGAACCTGAGTATCGCTAGTAGGGCGAGGGCTCCCTGCTACCCTTTAAAATCACTACTAATAGAGGCTACTCGCTGACCTATAACTGAGCCTTAATATTATGGCGAAAACATTAAAGGAATACTTTAGTACTGTTATATATGGCCAAAATTTAAATTTTCAAACAGGTATGACTTTCACGGTATCAGGAATTAACGCCAATCCGAGAGTAAAGCCCTCGCCCGCTTGGCGATAGACCCGGGTTTAGTCACCCGCGGCTTGATTGAACTTTCCGCCGCCGGAGGTTGCGGGCACGTATATGTATGGTAATGATACATGAGAGAGGCGCATATTTCTTGTATGCGGTGAACATTCTTGTGTGGGAGAGGGTAGAATTTGATAGTTCATAAATTTAAAACGCCTTCTTTGCCGTGTGGCCTACTTACTAGGAAACACTTCCGCCAGACTAGTTAACCTCAGTCCTGCTTGAAGGTACTAGCGATATACTTATTGCCTTCAGTCGCTATAACCGAGTTGTGCTCGCATGACCGTAATAACAATTATGAGGGGCAAAAGTACAATCAGTGGCGAGGGGTTTATCAGCGAGTACCTCGAAGCATGAAGAAGTTTTCGGGGAACTTGATTTTATAGCAGAATTGCAATGTTATCGTCTCAATATTTTGTTTGCCACGGTCCACGAAATCCCCCAAGAAGAGATAGTTAGTCTCCGGTGGAAAGCCATTCTTGTCGTAGATACGTAACAGATCCGAGTACTGAAATTATGATACGGTTTATGACATCGCTGCCCAAAGCAAAAAAAAAAAAACCGTAAGCAGCCTGTTCTATAAATAAAGAAACAAAAAAGCTTAAGAATTTTCAGCAAAAAATAATATAGCGGCCCTCGTTAGGCTGTTCTCCATTAGCTAGAGCTTGACACCCGTTCTCAATCAACCATCATGAAGCTGAGAAAATCGCCTATACATATTGAAGAATTTATTGCGTGTAATCCTTTCGCAGTTCTTGCCATCGAAGGAAAGGACAAGGTTGATGCCGAGCGATTTCCACCAAAATTCTAGCCAAACTGGTGGAAAACAGCAAAAGAAATAAAGAGATCATTTTATCTCCGGCTTATTTTCGAGATTTTTCGTATGTAGACAGCTCAGCTAGATAAACGGGAAGAGATGATAGACGAACTATACCTGAGTAACCTAACATATGATTAGGTGATAGGCAAATTATACCTGAGTAACCTAACATATGATTAGGTGAGAGTCAAACTATACCTGATTATGATAAGTGCTATAAGTGCTAACATATGATAAGTGTTCGTAATGATGGCAACTTATACGGACAGTCATATGCGTTTCATAGGCTTCACAGAAAAAACTCCATGCCAACACCTTGTGGTTCGCATATTGTATACTCCCATACATCATAATATTGCTTTTTTATGTGAAAAATCGTGAGAAGAAATCCGTCGACTTAATAAGAAAAATTTACGCTATTTCAATGGTTGTTTTCTTGCAATCATTGAAATCGTCTAGAAAATCTCTTAAAATTCAGATTATTTGCAGCTTTGTCACTTCTGCTGCACTGATTTGATGTGATCACTTTTTGCTGTTCCAGTCAAACAGCCCATTAGGATAATCCCATAAGAAGTGAATAAAGTCATTACTACTCTAAAATACTGCGACATCGTATACCTTAAAACGCTTTCAAATCGTCTCTAAGCACTTTTTTTTAAAAACTCGTCAATCCTCGTGGATTTAGAGCAGTAATATCAGAAGTCATTACTACTCTAAAATACTGCGACATCGTATACCTTAAAACGCTTTCAAATCGTCTCTAAGCACTTTTTTTTTAAAAACTCGTCAATCCTCATGGATTTAGAGCAGTAATATCAATAGAAGCAACAAAAGCACTTTTTAACCGAGTGTCGTAAAAGCTGTATATACTATCTTCCCAGCTACAGCAGATACCATCTTTCTCACCTCTCTTCCCCTCATTTCCTTATTTACTGAAAGTCATGTGAGAGTGAAACCTGTCCGTGTATGTCTCCGCAAACGACGAGCGGTGGCTCAAGTTCGATGAGGCTGCTCTGACTGAGGAAGATTTGTTTTGCCAAAAGACACACATGATGTAGCTCTTCCTCGGCTACCTAAAATTATTTCTAGAAGTTTTGCGCAATTTCCCATTCAGATACAATCGAGACATTTCTAGTTTTCACTGAGCATCTGAAGCCTCTTTTCTATTCCCATTTTCTTACGATTGATTTTAAGTGAAATTTTGATTACAAGTTTCAGAACGTTTTGCTCAAATGAAAACTGCGGAAAGTTTTCCAACTATGTTTATGATGCTCTAAAGTAAAACGGTGAATGCGAAAGCAGTAAAAATTCCAAAAATATTTTCGTCGAATACATTAGGACAGCTTTGGCTACGATCCTCGCAACCATTCGACATTTCTTTAGCGTGATTCGATGTCCTGCCGTCTGCGTCCAACGCATACTATGGCATTTGCACAGTTTGATCCGATGCACTTAATACCGTTACGAAAACCTGTTTGAACAATCTTCATTTTGCATGTGCTGTTTAGCTGGCCAAGCACCATTGTCAGTAATCTGAAGTAACAGGAGCACCACATATGACTATCACTTCTAAAATAACGACAAGTGGAGCAACAATTCCACAAAACATATCTGTGTTGTGAGTCGACCACCGGCCATTCCAACATTCAATAGTCGACTGATCATGTTGTCAACGTCAAATACGGCCGCCATTTCTCCCTTCTAAGTTCGACTTTAGAAAAATTCCCTGTAAAATTAGAATTTATATAATTTGCATTGAGAATTTCCAGCATGAAGAAACATGGAAACAATGGTTGATGGCAAACGGCATTGTCGGCACCACTGAAGGAAGGCTAAGCATTCGATTAGAAATATTCATTCGAATGAGTATTTCGAGATCATCGATCGGTCGCTCATTATCCTTTCATTATTAAATGCACTTCTGAAGGAGTCTAACATCACAGATCTTCGTACTGCCCCCCCCTCCCTCCCTCCCTCCCATCGATCAGAATTTGAACTGAGCACCCTGACAGGCAAACGTCCCCAACTGTTGGTCATCCAACTTTTCGTTATCCGTCGACTAACTGGAGCAAATAGTCGGAATCTGAGGCATATTCACACCGATGCCTACCCGAGAAGATCCACCTCGACCACCGCACCGCCGGCGAACTGAACAAACACTGGTTGGTAGTTCTATTTGTCTGCTTTTATAGTCAACGTAATATATGCGAATTTTCAGATTTTATGCATCAGACTTTTGCCTACGCTCTACACGCGTTACTCTAAATGAATATTCGTCAAGCATTACCCTTTCCGGGAATTTTTACATAAATACTGGAAAAGAATGTTTATGCATGTTAGACGAACGTCGCAATATGCGCTCTGGCAATTCCACTCATCATATCAATCCGTTGCACAAACTACCAAAAAAGCCGCACAGGCGAAAGAGTGCATTCCTAGCATGCTTTTGAACAACCAGTTGTACAGTACTGAAAATTCTTACTACGCCTTCATCGGCGATTTCACTTGCTTTAAAAAGCATTAGATTCACTCAGTAGTAGCTGTGCAACTTTTACTCATTTTAAGGCGCCCACATCTTCCCCTACATTTCTATAGACGCCAAATTTGCAGAGAATTTCGTAACTAGAGTTTCAGTAGTTCTCGAGTCTAACAACAACAGGAAGACACACATATATATGAACAGACATAACAACCCCACACTGCGCTCTGTAAACACAAATTTGCCAATGCGCACATCGAATTTGACGAAGTGCCGGAGGCCACAAGACTAATAGATGTTGAACGTGTTAACGGCAACATTTATTGCTGTAGTGGAAACGACCTCTATCATGACAGTAACCGGCTGACAATTTTACGAAGTCCAACAAGCTTGAAACTTCGGGTGTACAAGCAATTAGACGATCGCATAAAACAAAATTTGAATGTATGGATTTATCATATATCACATAAAACTGGAATATATTTAAGTGTCACTTATCATTAAGTTTCAGTATCATGATCATCAAGCCTCAGTATCATCTGCCGGTCACAATATTTTTTACAAGAATTTCGCATAAATCACATCGGTCGTATTTTGCGTGCAACACTACTGCATATCCCGTCTATAAAATTCCGACAGACAAATAAAATTTTATTTAAATGCAACCACCTTTCGACTTGCATGAAACTTTTGCCTGGCACCGGATCAAATAGAAAAATTAAGTCAAAGGCAGTTATGTTTACGCATACGTTGCTGCGCTTCATGAGAAAGCTCATTGTTTCATCCGTCGGGCTTGTGATGAATACGTACAGATCTTGTTTCTATGGTTTTTTTTTCTTGCAGCTGATGTAATTTCCCCTTGTAGTGAAATCTTCAAGATCCTTGTCAACTTGAAACTTCGGGTGTACAAGCAATTAGACGATCGCATAAAACAAAATTTGAATGTATGGATTTATCATATATCACATAAAACTGGAATATATTTAAGTGTCACTTATCATTAAGTTTCAGTATCATGATCATCAAGCCTCAGTATCATCTGCCGGTCACAATATTTTTTACAAGAATTTCGCATAAATCACATCGGTCGTATTTTGCGTGCAACACTACTGCATATCCCGTCTATAAAATTCCGACAGACAAATAAAATTTTATTTAAATGCAACCACCTTTCGACTTGCATGAAACTTTTGCCTGGCACCGGATCAAATAGAAAAATTAAGTCAAAGGCAGTTATGTTTACGCATACGTTGCTGCGCTTCATGAGAAAGCTCATTGTTTCATCCGTCGGGCTTGTGATGAGCATCATAAACACAAACATACGTACAGATCTTGTTTCTGATCTGTTATGGTTTTTTTTTCTTGCAGCTGATGTAATTTCCCCATGTAGTGAAATCTTCAAGATCCTTGTCAACCAATTCCGTTCCAGAATCCACTCAGTTCTTTATCCTGAACGCTGTTATCTTTTGCCTTGCTTTTCTTTCTGCGCTGTGCGCAATGTGTTTTCGTCAGTGTATGAGATAAATTCAGTTCAGTTCGCAGAAACGACCTTCGAAAGCCTAGTCAGAGTTTATTTGGGACAAATTGTACGTGCATGAGAGACATATACTGCGGATTGAACGAAGATGCTTTACACTTCAGAGTTGCAGTAAAAGCGAGTGATGTAATCGTTGTGGTGATCACTGGATAGATTCTTCACATCGTTATTTTCTCGTATTCGGCGATAAAATTTTTGTATTTGGCCTGCTCTTCTGCACAATCCGAAAACACTTTGTATTTGTCCATGAAATAACACAGCATCACGCGATGCACGTACAGATATTGCTGAAATATCAACTTCTCATTCAACCTTCTTGCCAAAAAATACGGCACTCACTTTCTTCGAAGTCTGATACTGATTCTTCCAAAACTTCATCTTTTCCAAGCCGAAAATTTGTAACAAAATTTTGGCTAACCATTAAATGAATATTTTTACCGTTTAAATTTTGTACTGTAACTAAAGATCTCCGTTGCCAACCTTGGCTCTCGACTAGGGAAATTTCTATCGATCATCAACGAATATCTCAAAAAGCACCAATTTTCAAAAAGAAAGCTATTCCTTCTGGCTAAACCCACCCACTAATCGCTTATTTGGCCCCATTTATGAAGAGGGCTCGTTATACTACTTACTGCCTTAGCTCAACTAACCCGTAGCAATATAGTTTACGATCTATCGCCTTGGCAGAAAATTCGCCACGTTTGGTCATAACATCAAATCACTTTACTCAGGCAGCAATCCCTGTATCATCAGTGTTCTGCCACTAACATGCTTCAATCGATTAATGAGCAATACTGATCAGGCGTACTTGATCATTCTGAATGGTATAAGGGCGTTGATTGCGGAGTTCCTTGAGGATCTGATCCATGGATTCACACGGCAATCCGGTTTGCAAACGTTCGAGAACGTACTCGATCGCAACGATGGCGCCCGTCCTGCCGATGCCCGCCGAGCAGTGCACTATGATAGGTTTTTTTGTGCCACGAATGCACGACAGCAACACCTCAAATAACATACGATAGATACATCATAGACGAAAGTAAGGTCGACGCAGATGACAGCGTACTGAGCGCACACTCGTACGATAAGAAAAGAAACACCAAGATAACTAAAAATGCTGTTGCGGTTGAGCGCGTAAAAGTGGATGTCTGAAATTGCATTTAACTGCCGTACTTTTTAACAGGATGACTGTCGACAATCGAAGGAGGAATATAAAAACGAACCATGGCGGTGAGTCTACAAGGAGGCACACCTCTATCGGGCCAGTCAATCCACTGGTAGTGACGAATTTCACGAGAACGTTCCTTGCCACCCTCTTTCCATTTAACTGCCAAAACGCACACACGCACTCCAGTTTCGTCTGGAGCTAGCGCGCGCACCTGAAATCGCTCGTAGAATGCATGCCAGAGACAAAAGGGTTTGCTTGCTTTCAGACGGTTACCTGTTCCACTCCGTCCCCAAGCGGATCAGATTTTGCGCTCATGTTTAAATCGGGCAAACCGATAACTGCATCAAACGGGGCCCGAGCTCCTGCGTAGCGGAATGCGCAGGTCAGAGATAAGCTGCCTAGAATCACTGCACCGTCGAAGGCTCCGGCTATCAGTGTTCCTCTTTTCAGTAAGTACCTTTAAAGCCAATAGGATGCATTTCCTTATTTTAGTTTTTAGCAGCGTTTAAACAAGTGCATTTGGAGGTGCAGCGAAACGCAGTTTAGCGCGACGCTTCGGCTTTAGTTCTTAGAGCCGCCCTGATATCGAAGCAACACGTCGTTGTCTAGCATAACCTACATCCACTCTCACTTTTACATCCGCCACTTCTCCGACTGCATTCAGTAGTTCCCTTCCTCTTCCTTCCCATCCCCCCTCCTCACTGTAATGTTAATAGGACACCCGCTCAACCGTTGCCGTGTTAATTCGTAAATTTAATATTCATTTACTAAGGTGGGGGAGGGGGTGTTGGGGGACCATCATGGTTATGTCCCTGATACACGGATAGGTAGAGTAGAGGCAGGTGCCAAGTGCTGTGAACGGAACTGGTCTTTAGCATGGAAGCCTATGATCTCTCGTACTGGTCTGTAGGCTCAAATCGCTCGCGTCTGATACGATCCATACTGGTCATGCTGCGTTCTTCCTCCCCCATCCACCTCTCCCTTCTCCATATCGCTCGTATACGCATATCCGAGTCGTTATATCATAGTATTTACTTACGAGGGTGTTAGTAATGTCGACGCCACCGAACGAGACAGACTGCCCCTGGTCGTTTGGCCAGTACTGCTCGCATTTGTTGAACCCTTTCTCAATCGTGTTTGTCACCATCACAATACTGTCGCTCTCCTCCTGCACAACCATGTGCCAAAAGTCGTCAACGCTCTTCGGCATCGGACCCTGAAATGAAATCCCTTCATTGTTGCCCTCAATGGGTACGCCCATCCGCGCAATTTCCTCCTGCCGCAAAGACTTGACAACCAGTTCGTGTATTTTCATCCATTCGACTGGCCGCGAAAATAGCAGGGCATGTTTTTCCTCATGCTAGCTCGTAGCTTTTAAAACCTCACTGGCTTCCTCGTTAATTATTAGTTCCAGTGACAAGCGTAGTAACCAAAGCACTGGCTAAGATATCAGAATTGGCCCTTCCAACTTACCCTACTATGACCCCCTCGTATAAGTGATCGAGCTGTTGAAAAAGAAACAGATTGCACGACTTTACTCCACCCAAACAAATAACTTCTCAGAATGATGATCGACCAGAACATGCTGATAGGTTTTTTTGTGCCACGAATGCACGACAGCAACACCTCAAATAACATACGATAGATACATCATAGACGAAAGTAAGGTCGAGGAACACCAAGATAACTAAAAATGCTGTTGGGGTTGAGCGCGTAAAAGTGGATGTCTGAAATTGCATTTAACTGCCGTACTTTTTAACAGGATGACTGTCGACAATCGAAGGAGGAATATAAAAACGAACCATGGCGGTGAGTCTACAAGGAGGCACACCTCTATCGGGCCAGTCAATCCACTGGTAGTGACGAATTTCACGAGAACGTTCCTTGCCACCCTCTTTCCATTTAACTGCCAAAACGCACACACGCACTCCAGTTTCGTCTGGAGCTAGCGCGCGCACCTGAAATCGCTCGTAGCATGCATGCCAGAGACAAAAGGGTTTGCTTGCTTTCAGACGGTTGCCTGTTCGACTCCGTCCCCAAGCGGATCAGATTTTGCGCTCATGTTTAAATCGGGCAAACCGATAACTGCATCAAACGGGGCCCGAGCTCCTGCGTAGCGGAATGCGCAGGTCAGAGATAAGCTGCCTAGAATCACTGCACCGTCGAAGGCTCCGGCTATCAGTGTTCCTCTTTTCAGTAAGTACCTTTAAAGCCAATAGGATGCATTTCCTTATTTTAGTTTTTAGCAGCGTTTAAACAAGTGCATTTGGAGGTGCAGCGAAACGCAGTTTAGAGCGACGCTTCGGCTTTAGTTCTTAGAGCCGCCCTGATATCGAAGCAACACGTCGTTGTCTAGCATAACCTACATCCACTCTCACTTTTACATCCGCCACTTCTCCGACTGCATTCAGTAGTTCCCTTCCTCTTCCTTCCCATCCCCCCTCCTCACTGTAATGTTAATAGGACACCCGCTCAACCGTTGCCGTGTTAATTCGTAAATTTAATATTCATTTACTAAGGTGGGGGAGGGGGTGTTGGGGGACCATCATGGTTATGTCCCTGATACACGGATAGGTAGAGTAGAGGCAGGTGCCAAGTGCTGTGAACGGAACTGGTCTTTAGCATGGAAGCCTATGATCTCTCGTACTGGTCTGTAGGCTCAAATCGCTCGCGTCTGATACGATCCATACTGGTCATGCTGCGTTCTTCCTCCCCCATCCACCTCTCCCTTCTCCATATCGCTCGTATACGCATATCCGAGTCGTTATATCATAGTATTTACTTACGAGGGTGTTAGTAATGTCGACGCCACCGAACGAGACAGACTGCCCCTGGTCGTTTGGCCAGTACTGCTCGCATTTGTTGAACCCTTTCTCAATCGTGTTTGTCACCATCACAATACTGTCGCTCTCCTCCTGCACAACCATGTGCCAAAAGTCGTCAACGCTCTTCGGCATCGGACCCTGAAATGAAATCCCTTCATTGTTGCCCTCAATGGGTACGCCCATCCGCGCAATTTCCTCCTGCCGCAAAGACTTGACAACCAGTTCGTGTATTTTCATCCATTCGACTGGCCGCGAAAATAGCAGGGCATGTTTTTCCTCATGCTAGCTCGTAGCTTTTAAAACCTCACTGGCTTCCTCGTTAATTATTAGTTCCAGTGACAAGCGTAGTAACCAAAGCACTGGCTAAGATATCAGAATTGGCCCTTCCAACTTACCCTACTATGACCCCCTCGTATAAGTGATCGAGCTGTTGAAAAAGAAACAGATTGCACGACTTTACTCCACCCAAACAAATAACTTCTCAGAATGATGATCGACCAGAACATGCTTCGCAATGAACATAACGTACGACGGGTTTTATGCTTCAAAAGATTAACAAAAGAAACAGAGAGTTGTCGCAGCACAGTGAGAGAGCAGATCGAATTTCTCACCACGGAAATCGCAAAATGAGTGGTAGTGTGAGTGTCTCCATTAACGCCCCCATAACAAGCCCGAAGGCGGTTTTGCTTTTAGTTAGTCATCACGTCTTACCTCAGTTGTTTCTACATGAAATGTTGACGTACACAACAGCTCATATGTTTTGACTTTGCATCACTTGTCAACGGCTGTTGACCAAAAGTCATTGAAATAACAGTCATTTATATAAGTAGGTTGTAGAGCTTCACAAAGTTGTTTCATCGTACTGCACTACCTACCGCTGTAATCGAAGAGCTAGCTACTTCCGCTCAAGAAGGAGCTGCTGCCTCAGCGCACTTTCAAATAACTCTCCGTTTGAAGCGATCTGAGGAGATTAGCTTCCCATTTCCTCCTTTATGAACTATGGTCAGTCAACATCTATTGGCTTACTTGTGTGCATATGAAGCGTTTTTCGTTGATAGGGGTTGCGACGTAATTGGCATGAATGTAGTCGTCGGTGATCCCAGGCCATTTAAGGATTACACGGTATTTGTCCTGACAGGGTACGTCTTTATAACGACTTTTGCCGGACTCATAGGTGCCTTGGAATGCGTTCACCGTCATCCCTTCGGGCACATAACGCTTCAATCCCATGTATTCCTCGCGCAGACCGTCCACCCCTTTATCCAGCGCACGTCGCACCCATTTCTCCACCTTAAAACAGCATTTCGCAGGATGCAAACGAAACACTTGACGATAAGTCAACGCGACAACTTGCTAACCGCATCATTTCATAAACTTCGGCTGAGGCGACATTATATCAACCAATCGTCATTATAATGCGATCTTTGCTCGTATCCGGCCATGTATTGATAATATGTGCGTCTTAGTCCAGTAGTTCGGGCTCACAAACCATAGAAAGTACTATGCTAAAACATGAAAGTCAAAGCCCTGGACCCCTAAACAAAACTTAATACGATTCATAAATTTCTATATAAGGTGTACTGCATATTAAAAAAAGATTTGGTGGTCAAAAGTAGATGGACGGAATAATTGCTATCCGGTTCTACTACTAAGACATTAACTAAGGCTCTTTATGGGCTATGTCAACTACAGCTTGCAATAAACACATCTTTGAATATGAATTTCAGAATGGCGACTGAAAAAATCTCTGAAGACAAACACGAGACTTTCGGGGACAAGTGCCAATAGCGACAGCAATTCCAATCTGTCGATCAGGTCGCCTGACACACAGATTCACGATTTGCGCTAAGATCAACTGATTGATCCCGGTAAGCAAGAAACGTTAGTATATAGCAAAGCATTCTTCATTCGCATTTCGTATACTTTTGGAACGGATTAGACTGCTGCATGCTCGATTTTTTATTGAACGGTACGATCTTCAAAAACAGAAACAATATCAAATAGTTACGATAGTAGCTAATCTGCGTCGCTGCCTATATGCATGGCGCAATTGGCTGAATATCAAATACTTTTCTTCATGAGAAGCATACATGAGCCTACGACCCTCCAATTTTCGAACCTGGTTGCACTGCTCAACTTCCATTTGCACCCTCGACTTTTAGTTGCTTAGTTCTACGACCTCATCAGCTTTTCTGTTCGTTTCTTTTTCTTTCTCCCTTTCTTTCTCTCTTTTCAGGATACTCTTCATATATTTTTCTGCGCCATCTCCGACATCATCTCAAAATCAGACCCCGTCTGGCAACCCATTCCGATCTTAATTTCCGGAAAGAGTGAGGCTGAAGGCTCGCTTAAGAGCCGGAAATTCACATGAGTGCTGCGGTCGAGTTCCGAAATGTTACCTCAGCCTTTGCGTTTGTGTGGCATTTTGCGACGTTTGCAGCCGGAGGTGCCTGTGCCTCGCTTTTGTTCTTGCTCTTCGCCTTTCCCTTCTTTGTTTTTTTACTGCAAGACAATTTGCATCCGAAACAAGTGAGAATGCCCGTCAGGTGTTAGTGTAATGTGAGCCGTGGCCGCTTATCAATCAGGCCAACCGGTTGCATAGAATGCTCCGAAATGGTAGAATTTCAGATTTCATCTGGTCGGACCACTCTTACAAATCGTCCACTAAGCATCCGGTTTTCTACGACCCGGCTGATGAAGTATGTAAGTAGGCCGATTGAAGGATGGATGCAGTTTTTGCATTCATGAAGAGATATAACTCCTCATAGGGTCGAGGAATGGGCTTATAATTGAGCTTAGGGGCTGACCCTAAGGTATACGATACACCTATGAAATTTCTTAGGTCTAGTTACCGAGTTCGTACAAGCTGCACGCTACCGATTTGTATCGTTACCGAATGCAAACCACCGAACGTGCTCACTCAGATGCGCATAGCCGTGCGTAGGCAAAAACGTTATATCACCAGAATGCGCTTTGCAAAACTTGAGATTGGCAAAGACGCGTTGAAGCGCTTCGATGGGCTTGACATAGTTAAACAATCCTTCGGAAAGACCAGATCTCAGAGATCGCCCAAGATTTGTCAAAACTATTCTTGATTGAGTCTTCCGTATGTGCTTTAGACAGAATAGAATGTAGTCGCTACAAAAAGCCGCCTAAGATGATCAGTTATTGGCAAACCGGCCTTCGAAAAAGCTAGATTAAGATAATCATTTTATAGCGTACAGATTCGGTCAACACTGAATCATCTCGACCGTCCTCCTTGTCTACAGTACCTCCTAAACCATGATCACAGCATCCATTTGAATCCCGAAACCGTCCATCCCTGATGACACTGCTGCACGAGGTCGCCAATGTGACCATTCTCCAGCATCCTTCAAAAAACCTATCGAACTATGCGGAACGTACCCCATCGAAGACGAACAAGCGAATCAAAACACCGCTTCCCGCTGACTTCGCTACAAACAATAATGAGATACTCGCCTCGCACCCCTATTTATAGCGTTCGGTTCCTAAATTAGCATGTTGACCAGAAATTTTCATAGAACATTTTTTTTAACAAATTTTTTTAGATATTTTTTTTTCATAGAACATTTCACAAATTTTCGTATTTACCAAATGCATAGATGCTTTTCGAAGATTTCCGGTTGCGGTTTTGACTTTTCATTTTAAGCTTCAAATTTGTCTGTGAAGGAATTAGGGCTTGCAACTGGCCCCTCCTTGAGTTTGACGAAGAAGGCACTTCAAATATTTTAATAAATAATTTTGTGCGTTTGCAACAAGAAAGTAAGTGAAGTCTGCAATTTAGAGTACGTGTTAGTAAGTTACTGATTAAGTTCATCTGTTAAAGTAGAAATTGTAGACGAAACAGTGACTACCAAATTTTAGAAATTTTTTGACAAAATACTCCAGAAACTACAACTATTTAGAACCTTAATGCAGTGAAACGAACTCATGAGATTCCCGAAACATCATACTCTTAGATAAGCAAGCAGATCAAGGCTCATTCGGAGCCCGAAGATCAGTCGTTTCTATTTCGATGGTCAATGGGAAGTTAGTTTAAAACATCTATCTAAAAAGACAGCAGTTCCAAGAAGATCCCGTCATATTTTTGGCAACTTTTTACAGCATTATAAACAATACAGCAAGACCACATTCCACATTTAACAAACAGGCATTGGCAATGTTTTAACTCGGTTGTTTCGGACTTCAAAAATGTATTCAGGTCGAAAAACTTTTATTAAGTTCTTTATCACATTAGTAATATGCTGTGCTAGTCCCCCAAAATACTTCCCCTTTCGAGTCATGAACAATAGGTGCTCCCCGAGGGATCCATGTGGACTCGTCGTAGAGCGTGACGACTACGCGTTGACCGAAAGATGACGATCTCGGGCAGTGGTGACGCTGGTGCTTCGGAGTTAAAAAACCGCTGGTCGAATATGTTCAGCAACTGATTTATAGTCAGCGTATCAGCGTCTCCTACAACATAATCGTAGGAGACAATTCTACGTGTCAGATGCTCATTCTGGGGATAACATACCGATCAGACAGTAATATTTATTTGATGATATACCTGAAATGAGGACTTGTGCTTTCACTGGAGGGCGTTTTTGACGACGAAAGTGTTTGTGCTCCGCAAAACGCCATTAAACGATGGACTGAATGATATTTTCTAAAGAATCAGACTCCATTTCGCCTCTTGCAGCACTCAAATGATTTTCAGTATATACTGTTGCGATGATTCATCTTCCGCTCAAAAAATATCAGCAAAATATGAAATTAGAAAAAAGATAGTCGAATTTACATAATCACACAATATTCATTACTTCGAACTTGCCTTTGAAATTCTCACTAAAAAAACACCACTTTCAAAAATATAACATAAAGCAAACGAATATAGAATCTTCATCCGAAAATGAAACAATCAAGGATTGAAGTTTGGAAAAAGAGAAAAGAAAAAAGGCTCAAACTCTCCTGGAAAAATGTTGAATAAAATTGTGCTAAAATAAAAGGAGAAGTGATCGAGGGAGGATCCCTCCAATCACCTGTACATGCATGTGTTAACGACGCTCATGTGGCTGTATGTTTTGATTGGAGAAAAATGCTCACAACACTGATAACACCAAACTCATCAAGAATGTCAGCCCTGATCATTGAGTGTATCCATTTCTGTTATTTTTTTGTTGACATTTCACCGTAGGTCAGTGGATGATAACTGGTGCATTGCAAGCATCATGTTGCATCATAACACGATGAATAAGAATATCAAATATGGTGACCTCATATTTACAGTACCGGCTGATCTTTGTCTTATATTGTGTGCGGGTGTCGTTGTTCGCAATATGCGTTGCCAAATTTGCTCTTGGCTAAATTATTTTATAAGGTGACTTGTAGCATTAAGAGGTTCGTATGATTACTTTTTAAAAAAAAAGGTTAAAATCAATATTTTCATTGAAAAACAACCTAATTTATTCTTTGAACTAAGTTCGTACTTTTTTGTCTGAATAAACTTTCGTTTTTGCCCCCTTTACCAACTTTACTCAAGCGATCGATATACCTGGCTAAATTATTTTATAAGGTGACTTGTAGCATTAAGAGGTTCGTATGATTACTTTTTAAAAAAAAAAGGTTAAAATCAATATTTTCATTAAAAAACAACCTAATTTATTCATTGAAGTAAGTTCGTACTTTTTTGTCTGAATAAACTTTCGTTTTTGCTCCCTTTACCAACTTTACTCAAGCGATCGATATACCGATTTCTAACAAATTCTAACAAATTGGGATCGGCAATTTGAGAGGAGGGGGGGGAGGGGAGGTTAGAGAGGTGGATGACGCACGTAACATCATTGTGCTCAGTTGTACTCTGGTGTTGGTAGGGAGCAGTGGAAATGCGTAGGCATGCGCTTATGGGCGCTAGACGCTTAGTCGTATCGGTATATAATCCTGTTTTGTCAGAAATTACACTGATCATGCTTGGCCGTTTGCCTCGATGACTGTTTGTGGAACCATAATAGGGGCCAAAATATGCTGCCACAATCGTAGTTACGCGTGACCTGCTTCCGAACTGCTGCATTCAATTTTGTAACGCATGTGAGTAGGAAGTTGAATAGAAAAAGTGCCTCGCATAGTGCCTTTGTTGGCAAGGCCCGTTATTAGTTTTTTGCCGCATAACGATAATGAGTATGTTTGCGAGCGAAGTGCTTGTACCATCGTCAATTAACTATCAGTGATATCGCGAATTATCGACTTCAGTCCAGTTCCGCTTAGTAATGGCTCGTTCTTAAATTCGGCTCGTTATCTTTAGGCCTTGGTTTGCACAGGGTTCCCTTGAGATAACGTGCCTATCTCAAATTTAGTTCCCACTCCCCTTCGAACTTTCTAATTCATCTAAAGTTTCCTTGAATTTGGTGCTACTTGAAATAATTACTCCATATGGAAACACCACATCGTATGAGCGGCCCTCGCTTAAATTTGTTCGCTACCTCGATCTATTTCTCCTTCATTCTGCGATCGGTAACGCTGCAGTTCTGTACTATAAACCCGAAGGTTTATGATATATTGCCACGTAATCTGTCGGTTCTATAGGTTGCCTTTTTCGTGGAATCTTAATGTAAAATGCAGCATTCTCCTAAGGGCCTCTATTATCGGCAAAGAATTTCCATTTGAAATTTTTGAAACTCATACATTTCTCGTAAACAATCGATATTCTGATCGCCCGATTAAAGAGGAAAAAATCGAATCAATTAAACGGATCCAATGAAAATAAGATTAAAAGTGTGAAAATCGAAAAAAGAAATGAGAATGAAAATTATATGAAAGCGGTAATCGCCTCCAGTTTTTTGAGGGCTAACGACTTCTTTGTCGATAAACCGATCGAAGTAGGCGTGAAACGAGCGACACTTCGACTTCGAACCGTCATATCTTCGCGCAGAAACTTGCTCAAACTTTGTAAGTGGTATGCTCAGAGCATGGAATGGTTCGATTGCATGAGCTGGTTTTTGGTGCTTGATATATAGTGTTGTTTTTCACGTATAATTTGGTGTGTACAAAGAACTTATATTTTTTATCAGCTGCAATAAGACGCGATTTGAGATAAATTTCATTTATATGTCACTTCAGTCCTTTGCGCTTCTCGTTTCTGTCTCTCTTATGAAGTTCAACATGTTTAACGCCATAAACAGTTGATCGTTTGGATTTTAACACAACAAATTGTTAAGCAGCACGAGCATTGTGATTACAAGAGAGTCGAGTTTAATAGATACTCTGATTTTTCAACTGTGCCGCTTCTCGCGTTCCAAAACTGGATTTGTGGTTTTAGCTATTGTGCATAACTTGTTTTGCACAGCTAGAAGCATGGGGATCTCGTTAGAGAGATGTAAGTGCAAATTACACAAAGCGAGTGGAAAGATGTGCGCTTTTCGCAATCTCAGCTCAACAATCAGATGAAAAAAAACAGGAAAAGTGAAGTACGCAAACCTAATTTTGTTTGAGCTCCAAAGAAAGAGTCGTTTATGCATTACCACACCATCACTACTATAACGCGACTTCAAAAGATCGCAATCTTTCTTGCAGCTGGCGCTCATTTTCACCGAAATTCTCGTCACGTTCCTGAGGAAATTACTAATTAGTCATCGATAAATACACATTCACGACTTTCTTCAACGCACAATTTAGCTCGCAACGTTGGACCTGAAAGTTGTTGTTCTGCTAATCTATCTTTCTCGCCTACTCATTTTCCATGCTCCATAAGTGAGTAGGGATTCCATAGATCGTTTCCAGTTTTTTTGGGGGGAGGGGTGGGGGATCCTTTACAGTGCCCGCAGAATGTCGCTACCAAATTTCGCTGCATTTATTTTCATGACTAGTGGTGAGTTTACACTAGACGCACACACATACACACACATACACACATACACACTACACACATACACACATACACACATACACACACATACATACATATATCACATATACATGCATACACACGTACGCAGATACATACATGATCGCCGAATAATACGCTCTCGCTGTTGCAAAAAAAAAACACTGAAAAGCGCTAACATGTTCAAAACAGTCCCTCTTCGTATTTGCTTGTTTCCTCGTCTACTGCTCAAATGTATTGCATGGAATATTTTGAACTACAAATTCACCACAAGAACTCGCATAGGGCGATAAAAGATGTTCATTTGAGCTGTATAATTTTCTTTCCCAAACCTTAATAAGTAAAAATATGTTACCAGATGCTTTTAGTTTTTAGGAGAAGTGTCAACAAATGATATGTCAAACGAATCATCCAAAATGTTTTTTGAAAGGCGTTCACACAATTGGATAAGGAGGAAGCTATTAAAGCTTTGCTATTAATGCAGAGGTGGAAGATTTGGGAAACATTCTGGCAAATTTAGATATTTGGATACAGAACAATATAAGTAATAGATATTATCAGCGAATTCGCATAAGGCTGTAGGAAAAAAATAATACTATATGCAGCTTAATCACTTTTTAATATTTTGTCTTTAAACCATCCGTAAGATATGTGCGTTTTCTTGTGAGCATTATGAAATGCATATGAGCGTTATCTATTTTTCATGAGATAAAGTCGTCTGTGTGAAACGATCGCATTAATGTTTCCGCAATTAAAATGGTAATGAAAATAATACAAGCAACTATTTCATTTTTTTTT
>JPKZ01001379.1:96029-113736 GCA_000803305.1 Toxocara canis | reverse complement strand
GGGAAGGGGTGACAAAAGAAACGGCAAATTAAAACAATTTTACTTTCCGATTTGAACGCTGTAGAAAGAACAGTGGGTTTATGCAGCGAAAGAGTATTTGTCACTAAGCAAAATTTTAAATAATCTTTCAAGGCGGAAAAGATGATAACACATCGAATTTTAGGCGCATGTTAATCCTTTGTCTTTTTAGCTCATAGATCACTTTACTCTTATTTTGGTATATGCAGAGTTCATACGTTGTAAAGCACTTCAGAAATAACAACACTTATTTCTCTAAATGCACAATCGAGAAGGAAGGTACCGACTAATAGGAACTTTAAAAAAATATCGGCAGCCCAAGCGACTGCGGCAAGGAGAAATTCGATGGCAATTGCAGCGCTCTAACACTAGAGCGCTGTAACTTAGCGCTATAAAGCTGCCGACTTGTCGATTTGCAGCGCCATAACTTTAAAATCGAATTTCTTCTCGCCACGCTCGTACGACTTATCACTATTGCTCATCTACCCTTATTGATTTTCAGGAAAAACATCGATAAATTTTATAATTTTTAAAAAATTGCTTGGAGGAAATCATAGAATTTTAAAATAATTTTTAGGACTAAATTCAAACTCTTTTCAACCAAATTCAGTTCATTTCAGTTCATTTCAATTCAATCAAAATTCATTCAATTTATGTTTCAGATTCAATTCAATTCAGTTCAGTTCAATTCAAATTCATTCAATCAAAATTCTTTTATGTTTCTTTTTTTCAGCTATAAAAAGGACAAACAAAATTTTAGGGCTTATCGTTTGGTGCTGATTTTGCGGCAATTGGTTTACTCACCGTCCGCTGGGCATCGCTTAAACAGCATGGCCTTTTTGTTGGTCTATTAACCAGTTTCTCACAGATCTCTGTTATTATAACGATGCCGCTTTCTGGCGAGGTATACATTTTGGTCGTTTGTTCATAAAACTTTGATTACTTAATAAGATTAGGCTGGAAAATAAATGGAGAAAAGTTGTCGAAAAGAAAACCGATTTTCAACTTCGAAAGAAATCTATCACGTGGGGCAAACATGATGCGTCGGAAGAATGCTGCAATGTTTTTCGTCACAAAAGCTTTTGTTCATCGTATTCGCCTTGCGTGCTTCTCATGTGTTAGCATTCATGGCTCTTAATATCAAGCTTGTTGAAGAGTTGTTTAATAAGCACCCAGTAATTAAGATAATGAATGAGCTTTAATTTTAGGCGGTTAGTTTTATAAAGTTCCGAATGAAATTAGCGAAATGAGAACGAAAAAGGGCATTGTCCTTTAAGTAGTGTAAAATACTCAGAAAGCATCCACTTGTCCCTACGGAAACCATCCACTTGGCTATAGGCACATATCTATTCGTATAGATCACAGTTTTCACTCAAAACATCCGAGTATGGTTTCTCTCTGTATCGGTCTTTGCAGATATACACAGCGTAACAAGGATGACGAACATAGGTAACTTAATAAGATGTCCAGCTAGTCCTTCTAACTTTCATCACACTTTTCTCAAGACATAAACACATTTCCATTTCTGAAGCATCACTTAACATATGTTTGACATTTTATATTCTTACTTTGTTTTACTTGGTACAGCTATTGTTTTTTTTCTAAGAACCATTCCTATAGCTCATTGTTCTAATTGTTTCAGCTTTGTGAATCGTCATTCGGTTGGCCATCTGTATACTATATTCATGCGCTTCTAAGTGCATTCTTTTTCCTTATGTGGTTTATTTGTTACAGGTAATTCTTCGTTCGAAATACTTTTAATTTGTGAAGTCCATTCGTCGATGAGCATTTAAAATCCAGTATACTCTATGTTGATGTGACATGACATTTGTTCAGTTTTTTTTTTCACTTACATACCACTAACTAGACAGTGTGTACATGTTTATTACGAGTATTGTTACAGAAATAATAAACGAGTAGGGGAAAGCGATTTAGTAGTAAAGCTAACTAGAAAAATGCTAGATAATATGCTAGCAAATTCGCATAAAGTAGGAAGAAAAAATTATTCAAACAAATTCTTTGGAAGACGATCTTCATCAGTGAGGTTCGGTATTACTTTTAGAGCTTTCAAACTGACGTATCAAGACGCAGTGGGTTAATGGCTCTCATATATGAACTTGCTAATGAATTGGCGTTTCTTTATTTTATCGAAATATTTGTTGAAAGGAGAGATGGAGATGGGAGGCAACTGAAGATAGTTGTGTTGCAGATAAGATATTATAATAAAATAGACCTACTTTAGAGACGATCCTTCTTTGCATCCAACTGTTACCGATGTTGAACTCGAGAAGATTCGACGCGGTAAATCGGAAGCAGAACAAAAAGTGCATATTAAAACTCCATATAAGGTATGTGTCCTTACTAGTATGCAGATAGTTTAGAATCTCATGTTAAAACCATTTTTTATTTTTTATTTTTTTAGGCAAATTTTATTTTTTTAGGCAAAAAAAAATCCAAATTTTATTTGGGCAAAACAATTATATGTGAGTTTCATTACTTTACTCATACCTTATTTTCTTCTATTATGGGAAGTGCAAGTTGTATGATGATTTGGAAACGATTAAATCGAAGAACATTGAACTCCATTTCATCTCTTCAAGTCGCGCCTATTTCCATAAAAGTTCCAAAATGATACAAGTTCTTATATCGTTATGGAGTGATGGGTAATCGGAGTTTTCAAACTCTTTCCTATTCGATTTATTTATGTTTTGATCTTTTTGATCGCATGATTCATCTCCGCAAAAAAATCGCCTCCATGAGCGCTCAAAAACCTAAGTAATAGCTAGGGTCATGTTCTAGGGTCGGGTCATGCTGTCGATTACTACGTTTTTATTTTTGCCTGTCATGGTCTTCCGTGCTAAAGCGGCAGTTGTATTTCGAAATCGCACTGGTTGTTTCGGTCTAATGTTTCTGCATAACATGTTTTCCATTCCCTGCATCTTCTTTTCCACTTTTAGGCGATGGAAAACGTCGTCCAAACTGATGCATTCCTCCTTTTTAAAAAACATAAAGAAAAAAGAAATTTTTTCTTGAGGAAATTGCAAGACCAATTTCTACTAATAGTGTCTGCTAAAAATTTTCCAGAAGATATTACTGCATCCGATTATGTGGAGTGTATGGCTATCTGCTATGGGAGAACTGATGACTTCTCAATTTATCGTTATGTATGGACCAACGTACTTGAAAGAGGTAGATTCTGTTCTTTCACTCCCCTCTTTATAAAGTCAGTGTAGACTATTATAGAAATTATTTGAAGAAACTTAAAGAAAATTACTTGAAGAAAATTCAATTTCGAAACAATGACGACCTATCCGATAGGGAACGTACGAAAGGAAAATTAATACCTTTATGACAAATAGGCGCTGTTTCTTGTCGCCGTGCTCAATGCAGTACATGAAAACAGCTTGTCCATAGAGAATTTTTCATTCCATACTATTCTTTATGCGGAAATTAAAGAAAATATCTCATCCGCGTTACATAACCTTTGATCTATAATGCTTAGCACTCATATTGCTTTCCTATCATGTCCAATATTTCTCCTAAGACGTTCCTAATTAATGAGCTAATGCCTAATATCAGCTGTGAATTTTTCATACTCGAAGTAAAGCCTTGCTTTTTTTTTAATTCTCTTTTTTATGAAGTTATGATAAGATCTGTTTATCTAATCACAGGTTCTTGGTTTCGGTGTTGCTCATACGGGCTATTTTGTTGCATTACCTCGTGCGCTGCACTTCTTTTTTAAAGTTGCATCCGGTATTGCAAGCGATAAAATCAAGTAAGTTATGCTTGAAAAAGTTTATTAAATAAGGCAAACTATCATTTCTTAATAATAATAATAAAGTCATTTAGTTGCATCAAGTAAACGGCAAAAATATACAAACGTTGGCGAAATCAACACTGATATGTGTGCTGAAATAGAAAATAGAAAGGAAAAAAGGAACAAAAACGACAGATGCGGAAAGGAAATAAGAAAGAAGCGGGATGAAGCAAGAAATAAACAAACAGGATATGTCCAAAGGGCATATTCCATCTGTTACCATCAGCAATGCTTGCATATGAGTATATGAAATTCGAAGCTGTGATAGTATACATTTAATACAATTATATAACTATTAATAATTAACAATTAATAATTAATTAATAATTACATAACCACAAGCAAACATACACAACATAATGTCCCTACTAGAAATGCGTACAGAAGGGAGATATGAAAATGAAAGTCATTTATGTCCATATCATTATTGGGCAAAGTAAAACACATTTTCATTGTTAGTGCAGCGTGTAGCATCTCTCTTATAGTATTCAATATGTTTTCATAAAAAGGAAACGTAGAAAAAATCTGTAACTTGAAAACTTAAGCTAATTGAAAAGCATGCGAATGGATGGAATCTTATGAGCCTTCGATCATCATGGTTAAATTTGCCTTATTAGTTACATATATATTTTAAAAAACATAATGAGAAATAACTGCCAACCCACAAACAATTCGGTAAGAATGCTGATCAGATATTTTTTCTTGGCCCAGTTTGTTATGCGATTATTTTGAAGCGAAATATACGAAAGGTCCAGAACGTCGTCGCAACTGGCATCTTCGATATCCATTTTCTTAAAAATGCCATCCTTGATTCGCCCAAAATTGCTCGCTTTTCATCCAGAAATTTACATTTGGAGCTCTTTTTTAACTTAGTTTTCAATATTTTTAAACTAATAATGAATTGTACTCAAATTTTGCTTAGCCGCCTTTACATTATCATAGATTATGCTTATCAGCTATCATTCTGATAGCTTTTTGGTTAGAATAAACAGATAGACACCTACGTATATATGTACAACAATCACGGGCATGAGAAGCTGGTAGTGCACCGTTGCCAAGACGAGAAGCGAATGAAAATAGTCGCAAAGCGGTGACTCGATAATCACTCTCATGCAAAAGATATGTTACAGATTTTTATCCGAACGTGTCAAGATGATTATTGCAAATACGATAGCTCTAATGGTTTCTGGAATATTGTTCCTTGGGCTCGGCTTCCTCTCACGTGATGTTGCCTATTATGCATTAGGGCTTTTAATGGCAATTGAGCTAACCACTGGTTTCGTATGTGCTGGTTTCTATAAATGTGCTACATTGGTCGCCAGGTTTGTCGTTTATGATTTCTCGTTCATTCTCAAAAATTTAGCGGAAAAATAAGTTCTGATTGTATTGAAAGGGCACTGATAAGTACTGAAAATAAGTACTGAAAAATAAGTAAAAAAATAAGTACTGAAAAGGTACACGTCGAGATGAGGGACTTATATTCCATCCAGCCTTTTACTGATCGTTTCGAAATAGCAAAGTTATAATTATTTCCAGTAAGGTTTTTGATGATTCCATCCTCATTTATGATCTCGAAAGCGCTTACAAACGCTTTCGAGACATGTTGAAGTCCATAACGTTCTATCTTTACTAGTTTTTGGAATCATCGAGTTCATGACATGTTCCCGTTTCATTTTTGGGACGTTTTATAACATATAGCTGATATCCTAACAATTTATTCCAAAGGTTTGTAACCTCCCGTTGTAGCACCATTTGCTTTACGTTTGGTTATGGCATCAGACAAAGTTAAGTGAACATCACTCGTCAATCTTTCAAACTGGAAAGAAGCGCGGAAAACTTTAAGCAAAGAAGTCTTTAAGTGAAGTAATTCAAGTGTTAGGTAACAATAAGCCGTTTATGTTAAGTTATGCAGTCAAGTCATACAGATACTGTTTTATACTTAAAATCGCTGTATACACATGCATCATTTTAACCTAACATCTTTTTTTGTGCGGTTGTCTTTGGACTCGTTTTTTCGTGAGCTGTTCTTTTTTAAACCGTTGACCGAAAATATCGTCTGATTTCGGAAATTCTGCCTAGTTCATTTATTAAAAGCGAGTTTTGGCTCAATATTCTGTTTTCAATGATCGGTTCCTCTTGTAGGCGTTGAACGCCATCTGTTTCCTTCCCCTTTCACGTATCGCTTCATTGTTTCTCGATTTCTGTATGCGCTTCTGATATCTCTGCTGGAAATGACCCACCTCGTCCCTTTCTTCACTAGGGATCTTGAATGGCGGAAAGAGAGGGGTGTGGGGGGAGGGGATGGATGGGAGAGGTAGCTTCTCTATTGCTTTGCATGTTTGTTGGTCATAACGTTTCGGTTACTGCGAAGAATTTGTTTTTTTCAGGCAGTACTCACACTTCGTTCTTTCACAAATTCAGTTCATAAAGTGCCTTTCATTATTCGTGGAGCCAGCTCTTGTTGCCATTTTTATACGTAACAACAAGCTAACAGAATGGAGAACGGTAGGAGATTTTATAAATTTTTGGGCCAATTTTTCAATGATATCCATTTCCTCATATTGTTTCCACACTGCGTCCTTTCAACAAAAAACAAATTAACAAATTGAAGACATTACAGTCCATTTTATGCGTTTTGCCAAGTTTGGTTACTATGGCGAATTTCGTTCCTGCCCGTATGTACCGTTCGTATGTCTGTTTCCCTGTCTGTCTGCGCCTGCCTGTCTGTCTGTTGGCCCTATAATTTTAACTCAGGAACTGTGCTGAACGAAAAGAAAGACGGCTACTATTATGAGCAACGACTGAAAGATTCACCGTTCAATGGTTCGTTTGGTCACGGAGCATCAGGTGACGGTAGGGGGCAGTAGCGGCAGTCGTGGCGTTAGCGAATAATTGAACAGCGCGAGAAGTAGAAGAGAACGTTAAATGAAGTCGATTGAGGGAGGATTAAAAAATTGAAGCAAGAGTGACAGTTGAAGATACTTGCGACTGTCGAATAAATGATACGTTGAAGACACTATCTTCCTTTGGTCGTAGGACGGAGCCACCGTTGGTCCCCTCGTCAGGAAGCGAATGATCGAGTTAGACCCGGGCTGCTTCCATTGAGTATCCCCGCTCCGCCTTCATTTCCGCTGGTCCTTTTTGATCCCGCCTCGGTCTCTTTATTATACCCTCCCTTCTTGCCCTCACTTCCGCCACTACTTTTCACATCTGCGGATGATTCGCTCATTTCCCCTTCACGATGGGATGCTTAATTTAAACAAAACTAAGCATCTTTTGAACTTGGCATCCTTTATTTATACTGGAGTAGTTTTGTTTATACAGTACTGAATTTGCAGGTTTTTATCATCCATGCGGTAACGTTAATAATCGGTAATATTGTCTTCTGTATGGTGGCCACAGATAAGCCAGCTAGTTTCACGCAAGAGGAAGAAAAGAATCTCAAGGATGTCAAAACAACTGTATATTGAAAATTGCTGTAGTATATAGATGGCTAATAAATAAGTGCGCAGGTCATTAACGAATTTCACATTAGAACAAACGTTCTACCGTCCGATGCACATTTCCGAACATGGATATAAATTCGTCAAAGTCAGAACTGTTTCCATATGTTTATCGAATCTTTTAACTTATATCCCAATCCTTGATCGTGAAGAACTCTTTCAAGACCAAAGTTATATGTGATCAGGATGTGAGCTACCTTTGCCAAGAATACAATCAACTGATACTAAAAATAGTGAGACGAGCCATGGAGAATTCGTAAAGTCAGTCGATTGAAATGTTTATTTGTTGTGCCCCAATAATTTGACTCGATCACTGTATTTCGCAATCACCTTCCACATGTCGCTGCAAGTCTTTTCTGAGATCAGTGTATCCAATAGAAGCTATCTTTAAGGTAGCAATATCGAAACTTTTGAAAGGAAAGCGTTTTTACTCGACAAATTAAAGGTTGTTTTAAATGTATCGAACGACAATCGTCGCACCAAAGATCATGAAAAGAATAATGATTGGTTTGCGTCGTTTCGTGCGAGCGATTACTTCGACAATGGAAATGAAATTAAGGGTCGGATTAGCAAAAACTGAGCAGCAGTACTATTTCACGTCTATGCGGCATTTGAGCTAATTTAAAAAGCACTACTTGCGATTGAGGTAATCATAGAATGTTTTCTAAGGTAAGCCAAACTCAAGCAGACGTATACTGAGGGAGAGCAAAACCCTTGTCAACATAATCCCAAGAGAAGCCAATTTTATGCCATCCCGAGAAAAATTCGAACGAGCTCGGAACGTGAACATTTTGAACATTTCAGCGCAGAGGAGCGAAAAATGATGTTTCCAACCAAGTGGAAACTACGTCTCCTTCTTGTATCGTGCGTAACCTGTCGAATGAACAGCACTGCTTGCCTTCTTTTATTCTTGTTCGTACCAGGCGCACGATAAGGTAAAGCCGCAAGTAACGCGGAATGACGTCTCCAATGCTATTCGCTTCTGCCCATCTCAGTCTGCGCACATCAAAGTCCACAGCAGTGAAGTTGCTGTTTTTTGTGGGGATGGCGTACAAATAGTTTGCTCAGTGCAAATCCCATGGTTGAGCATCCGACGAACAACTACATGTCATATCCGGGTCGGCACACTTTGTTGTCTACGCACGAGTACAAGACAGACAGAGGGAGAGCGCGGAAGAGGGACGGCGAGAGAGGTCGGGAATAACCTGGGGCGCCACGCTAACCATTTGGCAATAGCAACTTCGCAATAAATCTAATAGCATATATATTGAAGCAGCAAGAATTCAAGATCGATGCTGTGACCATCGTAAAGAGCGTTGAAAACTCTATCTGAATCATTCATAAACTGAGATAAAACCCGATACTTTTATAAGAGAGCAATTCTTCAATGAATGCGCAATTGATCAGAAATGGAGGGTCGCCAATATATGTCGACATATAAGTGTATGGAGGAACAAGGTTTGAGAACTGTCAAAACTATTAGTTTTCATCTCAGCCTATTAGTGATTCTGATAGAGCTTTCAATGCTCCTTAAGGTGAGCCTAACGATGATTCCCAAGTCTTGCTCCTTCAACCAATTATGGACACTTATATGTGGTCGACATATATCGGCAACCCTTCGTCTTGCACGAGTTACGCATTCTTCGCTTGTGTGCCGTCTGTTCTCTTTGCGTTCAGTTCTATCATCCTTCTGATCTCGTTTATTGCCAGGATGTCGATCAGAGACTTCTAAGCTTTTGCAGCAGCAGATCAATCGAGTGAATGCTGCCGAGTATTCTAACGTTGAAGGTCCCAAAAAGTATATTACATACGGACGGTCGCAATACTGCGAGATTCTTAGCACACTGTGCCTCCTCATCAGTTCCTTCTTCACTGTCGCTGCGAAGGCGACAAGTGGCTGCCACAAGCTGCGCAGGATTGAGAGCCATCCTCTTTCATCCTACTTTTCATATCTCTGTGGCCTGCATAACATCGCCTGGTGACCAGCCTACTGCCGACGTAGGTTTTGGCTACTTGGAGTTTCCTTCTCCTACCCTTTCTTCTTTCACGAAGTACCTGCAAGGCAGTAAGGGTTGCGGTCTTTATCGGCTGACCGTATTCGCTGTGACAAAGAATCGTCATAGCGTATTGTGACCATTTTTTAAGTGCTGGCGTGCCACCGCTTTTGAACATTTCAGCGCAGAGGAGCGAAAAATGATGTTTCCAACCAAGTGGAAACTACGTCTCCTTCTTGTATCGTGCGTAACCTGTCGAATGAACAGCACTGCTTGCCTTCTTTTATTCTTGTTCGTACCAGGCGCACGATAAGGTAAAGCCGCAAGTAACGCGGAATGACGTCTCCAATGCTATTCGCTTCTGCCCATCTCAGTCTGCGCACATCAAAGTCCACAGCAGTGAAGTTGCTGTTTTTTGTGGGGATGGCGTACAAATAGTTTGCTCAGTGCAAATCCCATGGTTGAGCATCCGACGAACAACTACATGTCATATCCGGGTCGGCACACTTTGTTGTCTACGCACGAGTACAAGACAGACAGAGGGAGAGCGCGGAAGAGGGACGGCGAGAGAGGTCGGGAATAACCTGGGGCGCCACGCTAACCATTTGGCAATAGCAACTTCGCAATAAATCTAATAGCATATATATTGAAGCAGCAAGAATTCAAGATCGATGCTGTGACCATCGTAAAGAGCGTTGAAAACTCTATCTGAATCATTCATAAACTGAGATAAAACCCGATACTTTTATAAGAGAGCAATTCTTCAATGAATGCGCAATTGATCAGAAATGGAGGGTCGCCAATATATGTCGACATATAAGTGTATGGAGGAACAAGGTTTGAGAACTGTCAAAACTATTAGTTTTCATCTCAGCCTATTAGTGATTCTGATAGAGCTTTCAATGCTCCTTAAGGTGAGCCTAACGATGATTCCCAAGTCTTGCTCCTTCAACCAATTATGGACACTTATATGTGGTCGACATATATCGGCAACCCTTCGTCTTGCACGAGTTACGCATTCTTCGCTTGTGTGCCGTCTGTTCTCTTTGCGTTCAGTTCTATCATCCTTCTGATCTCGTTTATTGCCAGGATGTCGATCAGAGACTTCTAAGCTTTTGCAGCAGCAGATCAATCGAGTGAATGCTGCCGAGTATTCTAACGTTGAAGGTCCCAAAAAGTATATTACATACGGACGGTCGCAATACTGCGAGATTCTTAGCACACTGTGCCTCCTCATCAGTTCCTTCTTCACTGTCGCTGCGAAGGCGACAAGTGGCTGCCACAAGCTGCGCAGGATTGAGAGCCATCCTCTTTCATCCTACTTTTCATATCTCTGTGGCCTGCATAACATCGCCTGGTGACCAGCCTACTGCCGACGTAGGTTTTGGCTACTTGGAGTTTCCTTCTCCTACCCTTTCTTCTTTCACGAAGTACCTGCAAGGCAGTAAGGGTTGCGGTCTTTATCGGCTGACCGTATTCGCTGTGACAAAGAATCGTCATAGCGTATTGTGACCATTTTTTAAGTGCTGGCGTGCCACCGCCAACCTCAGCCACACTCTGATGGATTTCGCTATTGGTTGGTTCGCGCTGCTTATTCGATATATTCTCAGGTAACCGTCATATCTGACGGCGATTCCATAATCCACTAGCCGTGGACGCGAATTGTATATGATTATCGTTGTGAAATGATATTCTTCTGGATCTTGTAGGTTCATTATCTAGCCAACCTCGTCATTCCTATCGTACAACTATTTGCAAACAGAGAAATTAGTCTACAGCGATCAACGAAACTATTTTGATGACATCGTTAGGAGCTGCAAGATTTGCATGGACCCCACACACCTTTTCCAATAAATATTTCATTAGGCAAACAAAGCAATGGACGTCGATGCTCTTATGACAATGATGGTGAACCGCCTGAAGAGCCCTAGACAGTGTGCTCTTATCAGTTATTGTTAGTCAACGATGCGCCGTATCATTCGTCGCCTTACTGTCTTTTTCGCTTTACTTTTGGGAACGGGTAAGTTTTTACATACATAATTTTGAAATTCTTGGGTTTTATAATAGAGGATTTTGGCCGGGAACTGGTTTATATAGAAACTATTGAAAAACGTGATCGAATTATGTTTGCATGACTACTGGTTGGCGGCGCTAAGTATGTACAACACGTTAATGTTTCTCAAGAGCCTTAGCTAATCGACGATTTAAAGTGCATACGACACGAATTAATTTGGTGCTGAGAAATGAATTAAAATAACCCTTTTGAAAGATCCGTGAAGTAGTCGCGCGTGTCTTACATGTGTGACATACACTTAGTTTTTTCGTTTTGCTACAACTTCAAGTGCCATAAAAAAACGAAAACGTAAGGCGTTTATGGTTCGTTTAATTTTATGAATTTCATCTTATAATTGCGCTCTTTTACGCATGCGTTATGAATAAGGTGCATGTCATATGCATAAACACATGAGCCCTTATACGTTGCTACCTCTCCAGATGTTTGTGCGACACAAAAAAATTGGTGCATCTGAACGGTCAGCGATATATGTATTTATTATTCATCATTTCTTCATATTCACTTCTAAGGTCAATAAGATCCGTAGCACGTTCGAAAACATGTTTGGAATTTTTAGGGTAAGCTTACTCGTGAACTCGTTAAGGTAATTTTGCAAAGTTCTTCAACCTTTCATTTTTACATGAATCATAAAGAACGCAACTCAGTAAATTTAGAAGTAACGAACCTGATTCAGGAGCGAATGATGGTCTTGGAGTGCCTGCTATATCTCCACCACTAGTATCATTAGCTAGTAAACAAGCATGGAACACGGGCGAACCGCAACTTCAGCCAATATCTTGCAGTAAACAGGATGAAAAGGTAGAGTAATTTCGATTGCAGCAGCACTCTTTCCGATTTTTATTCAGCTGATATCTGGTTAGTAACAATAATCAATTCAGTTTTGTCGAGTACAAAATTTAAAGCAACACCACCAACAGCTCGCAATTGATGTTGCCAGATTGTTCTATTTACAGTTGCAATGATAAACAGCAGCCGCTTTACTGTTCTGCCTGATAAATATCTCAGCAGTTACTTATTCCTAGAGAGCAACAGCTATTACTGTTGTGGACAGTACACGGTGGGATGAATATAAAATTACATTATTGTCTCACAAAGGTACTAGAGACTTCGATAAGTAGTAATGAGATTTTTTTGCGATATTAGCGCACTCTACCATCAGTATTAGACTGCATCAGCTCCAAATAAGGTTCTTTTGTTGCTCATTTAGTCGCTTTCGCTGCCATCCCCGAAAAAAAAAAAACAGCTAGATCTGCGTCTACATAGCAAGTTACTTACGCTGGTTGCTCCACTCTAGTAATTGCTCGCTCGAAAAGCGCCGACCAAAACAGAAAATGATTAACTCTGTGGTGTGAAACATACAGAGTTATGGGATCAATTTTAGCATCTTGTATTTTTTGCAGCCACATGTTTCAGCACAGAAAGGGAAGAATGCTTTTAAACCAGTGTGTATTTCGTTGTTTCTATGTGTTTCTGTATATCCCCAGCTACCTCATCAAGCGTGAACGTGAACTGCATATGTTACCAGAACGTAAAAATATTCATTCAATGAGCGGAAGTGTCGACACAAAAGCAGTTATCAGGGACACCTACATAACGAAGCGGTGAAAAGCCACTTGGGCCACGTACCACTTTGGAAGTCCTGTACCACTATTAGCTCTCCGATAATCGCACACAACAATCTCACAGGAACTGTTGTATGCGATTATCGGGGGAGGTGATTGGGGGAGGCGATGATGATCACTTAAGAGCCAAAGATCTTAAAAATTTCAGGTTTTCGTTGGTTGCTTCGACAAATTTTTATCCGCATTCCAACTGTCAATGGTGAAAGGAAAACTGCCAGACGGCGAAATGGCGATGGAAGCTATTTCTGGACAACATCCACAATGCAGGTACTGGTTTTCATTTGTATCAGCTAATCAAGGTTTCAACATTTCGCTTGTTTTAGATTATCATTCAGCTTGTCATAGCAAATGTTACTTCAGTAAAAAAAGCAGGTAGCCATAAAGTTACAGTGTATCCTACTCGCTTCTATTCTTCTCCCCCTCCTTCTCATCAAGCCCGTATTATCTACAAAGAAAACGAATGAGAAAGTAGAGATCTCATTCAAGGGCTTCACAGGATTGTAAAGCTGCTTACGGTACCAGCCTCATTTTGGCAGTCATTTTCAAGTAAAATCATGCCCAAGGACAATTAAGAAATCCCTGAGGTGTGGGAAGGGGAAATCCCACATACAGTTTGATACTAATTTTGCCATCTTCACTGCTTCGTGGTAAAACAATGACAGTTGGGAGTGCGCGCCATGCAGATGCCTCATAAAGCACACGATACCATTTCTTAAAATTTTCGCAAACGATGAAAATGCATATTTTAACTAACCCGAGCGCAGCAATTCCTTCAGTAAGCACTGTTCTTTTGCAATTTCACGATTGGAAGAAGTAACTTGGCTGATTGTAATAAACATATAGTTTTTTTGCATATTCAAATGGTTCTGCAATTTCATCAGGGTCAATGAGCGCTGTTGAAGTCATAAGAGACCACCGTAGGATGCAGACTGTGCCAGATGGTACCTAGCGAATTTCACAACTATAGCCTCAGCGGTTCCCTAGTAGAAACTACTAAACAGACAGACAAGAAGGCACATACAAACAAAGAGGGGGACACATACATGGCACAAGTATAGGAACTGCAACTGCACAATTGCCTAAGCGCATAATAAGTTTGTAGGCGATGAACAATGGTGCTTGTATTTGATCACAACTTCGTGTCTATACTTATGTATATATGTGGAACTCTTGCGGCCAATCAAAATTTCAACTTTCATTCGTCATGAACAATTCATGAAATCGGCCGGTGTGCTGATTGGAGTCACCAAAGTGCACACATATCATATCGAAGACTTTATCAGCTTGCTGACACGTGCTCCCGCTTACTCTTCATATTCTTCAGTTGCCCACTTCACTTTGGCAGCGTCTTTCCACAAAAGCCACGAGCAATCATCTAATTGCGCAGTTCTTCTTTAAGGGTAAACACTGCAAAGAAAGCACAATCACATACGTTTAAGGGTTAAAAAAAATTTAAAAAAAAAAACAAACAAGAGAGCATTAACGCGCATCGACGAGCTTTGATCGAGATCGAGTACAGAACTCTGAGCGATTATTTTCTTTCCAATTTTGAAAACATTAATCAAACCAGTTTGACAACATTGAGCGATTATTTGACAACATTGACAACCAGTTTTCTAGTTTGCATCCAGCTAGGCGAAATGTGACATTGCTGGTGTCTTGACCAATTGTCCATGACAAATTTTTGCCTTTCACGGCCATTTTTGCTTTTTGTTGACATTTCCAATAAATTGTCCCATTGATATTTGCTTTCATTATCGACTGTTCAAATAAATTTATTGCTCATTTTTACTGAGAGAACAACATCCAGTTACTCGATATAGTAAATTAAGTAATGATTCCAGTTTTATATTTATTTTTTATTTAATAACCAAACACCGATGATGCCTGTCCCCTTGAAACGAACAATATGAAATGGTGATGAGCTTTGACAGAGATGGCTAAAGCTTGAAAAAGTTTCCATGCTCTTAAAAGTAGGCCGTCGCCTATGTGGCTGCTATGACCATTCAGTTATAAGAAATGACCAGTTGGTGTAGAAGAGGCTGCGAAGATACTATAAAAGAAACCAGGGAGTGGAGTTAGAGCAGTAGAAAGAGAAATATTAAAAGAGAGGAAATTTTGGTTTACCCCGTATGCTGGGCATTTTCTTTCCAGAGGTGAACTCTGCCCCTTATTTGGCTTTCATGGCTTCCAGCTCTGTCCCTTATTTGGCGTTCATGGATTCCAGCTCTGTCCCTTATTTGGCTTTCATGGATTCCAGCTCTGTCCCTTATTTGGCGTTCATGGATTCCAGCTCTGCCCTTATTTGGCGGTCATGACTTCCATATCAAAGTCTGTTTCATTGTGCATCATATCGTGCCTCCTGCGCGTGTGTTTGTCCACTGATGCTATAATCAGACTGTGCGCACATATAATATTAATCTTTCAGAGCTTACGACGAACTTCTGAAGTGCAGCGCTACTCCTACATGTATGTACATAAGCACTTTCGAAAAGCTGGCCGTCAATCCTGGTGACGCTGACATATATGATAGCATTATGGCATCCTATCATATGGCCTGCACAAATTCCGAAGGTAAGTGGGATCATCTCGCGGTCAAACGATACAGGTCTTATATGTTTAACTTCATGAACGAGAACCGTTAAGTGGTTATTACTCATAGGCAAAGCTTTCTGAGTTAATTCGAAGAGTATTATATTTTGTCATTGCTGCTGCTTAATGCGTTTCGAGGTGACAGTTTCAGTGATAAACCACATCTATAATTCCGGTACGTCTATGTGCTTTGGCAAATTTGCGTTTCCCAAGTGCATTATGATGACATGATTGATGTTTGTGCATGCGCACTTGCGACCTTCTCTTAAGTAGAGTTTCCTCCACCGTTCGCCCTCCTATTTCAGTGATAAACCGTGTCTATAATTCCGGCACGTCCATGTGCTTTAGCAAATTTAAACCGTTATAGGCAGATAAACATAATTAAAAATTTGCATGCATTTTCTGGCAATCAAGTCCTGCAAAGTGAAATGGATTTAAGAGAATAACTGCATCAACACTAGGATCAACAGAAATATACAATTTGATTATTTCAAGGGAGCCAATGAGACGGTCTGGTTGGCTGCTTGAAGCGACCAAAGTGCCTTCCTTATCATACCCTCCCCTTGCTCTTTTGCCACAAAAACTGAACTTGCGAGTGTTTTAGCGATTCCTCGCAAAAGTGAACAGAAAAGTACTTTTGCAGTAACTTCCGTCGTACTTAACTCAAGAGGCCAACAAATCAGCCCGAAGACAAAAGAATCGTCAAGATATGATGCGGAAATTATGGAAATTATAAAAGGAAGCTGGCATCATTTTCCGCAAGTCCATATTAAAAGAAGCTAAAAATTGAATACTCGAGAGCCGAACGAGGAAGACTCAGCTATGCCCAAGTTTTTGTGCTTTATCAAAGTGTTGACCAGACTGTTCAAGAAATCAGAACCTTTGTCGTTGTTGTCGGCTACTTGGACTGTTGCATATAATGCCTTATTATTTCCACTTCTACTGTTTCCACGATATCCAGATTACCTAGTTCAATATTTTGTTCTTTACTTGTTGCTGAAACTGTTCTATTTTCAGCTGCTTTGGTGGCGAAATGTGCCAATGCTAATAAGAACAATCAAGCGATAACGGCCTGCTTTGATGGAGTCACCCAATTTATGCCATGCAGGTAAAATTGATTATCGAACTAATTACTGCTTGGTCATCTTCAGTGGTGCAGTATTAGTATTCGTCGATATTCGATATAGTAGATCAATAAGTGATCGATGCGCCTAATATCGTTAGGAGCGTCTAATATTGGAACTCAAAAAAACAAAAAATAAAAACTAAACAAAATCCTATTCGTAAAGATCAAATTAATGAAAGCCGGTAGGAGAAAACAGCAAAGACGAACGACGCCGTCATAGTACTATGAATTATTTATTCTTGCTGTAATATACCGCACGATAATGTCGTATAGTAATTATTTATGCCAAGATAGAATATGGTACAGGGGGTACAGTATAGTATATCTGCGATTCCAAACGGTAATATTCAGCAGTGTTCGTACCAGTTTTAGAGGTGCAGTACAGGGCACTTGTATTATGCAGTTGCTTTTCTGATCATCGCAACCATTGGCATTCTCTTTTTTGTCTAGCTCGTACTACTATTGTTAGATTTTACAAATGAAAATCAAAATTCTTTTCATATATTTTTTCACACATGTGTTTTCCAAAACACAAGTTAAGAGCGTAATGAAAGAGTGACAATAAAGAACAGATTTACTAACAAGTCTTTGCGAGTTGCTTTCATCTAAGGAGTTAAAGTATTTTGTTTATCGAAGAGTTTTTTTTTTCCAGATATACCCTTTCCGTTCAGCAATGTTCCAAATCGCCGGTTGAACAAGCTTGTGGTAAAACAGCGTTTCATTCGATGTGTCAAGAGCAAGCATATGGTCTCAAAATCGGTCAGCTTATCGACTCGGCATGCTATGGCGAAATAATGACATTTTGCTCTGCTAGGGAATCAACTAATGCATCAATCAGAGCTAAACTTAATATTACCCTATTTGTTGCCCTACTTTCGGCTATGGTTTTTGTATGGAAAGCATATTTGGAATAGGTAGCATCAAAAAATTGGATTTCACGTGAGTATAGGAGAATGAGGTG
>JPKZ01001379.1:72872-95591 GCA_000803305.1 Toxocara canis | reverse complement strand
GGGGAGGGGGAGGGGGAGGGTAATCCTTTAGACCATTAAAGCGGCAATTGTAAAACTTGGTTGCTGCAATGCGCGCGCTATTGTGGTCACTTCTTGTCGTAAACTTGAGATCTTATCATTGACTTCAACAGAAGTCACACCTCGTTAAGCACGGTGAAACAGTTACATGCATTTTGCGCCCGATCAGGTTATAAAATAAGGAATCCTTCAAGTACTGCTTGTTCGACCAATCGGGTCTTGTAAAACATCTACTTCTTCAGCATCTATAATCACTTAATGAAACGAGTTCGTGCGAGTTATGAGCCGAAAAGCAAATAAAATGCCAGTCTCCTGGCGTGCATTACTACTTTTTTTTGGAAAGCACAATGTTGCAAGTTGAACAAACGTAGCATGATTACTTTTGCACATATATTGTCAGGAAAAAGAAACGATAATTTATTTCTCAAGCATGCCAAAGCGGTTGCGTTACGAAAACGTAAGATTGAACAGTGAGTGAGTGAGCTTAGTTCAGATTTGAGTGCACGATGCGTCCGTATCATATCCATTTGAAACAAATTTTTATTCGCTCTTAACATTGGGCACATAGTATATTGATGTGAAGTTTGCTGCTTGTTATTCATGAGCAAATGAACGCCATGGTATAGTGTCTTATTAGAGATCCTTGTAAACTGAATCGTGGAGATTACCTGTCGCCGGAGGCATCAGCAGATGAATGCGGTACAAGTGGAGGAGAAAGAACGAAGTAGAAGCGTATAGGCACACCCATTTTTCACGGTTTACGAGCTTTTGCACGTCAACTCAAACAGATTTATGAGCCACACAAGGGTAGTAAGGCGACGCCCTTGCTGGTCGACGTCATTTTATCGTTAGACAAAGAGTGGTTAAAGCAGTGCATTTTTAGCTCATTATTACTGTACTGATATTGATAATTCGTCACATGATGCCGTTATCAGCATATGTTGTAAAATTTGGTATGTTCTACTTGATTATGAGTCACTTCTGTCATTGAGCGCTTTCGCAAATTTGCGCTTGTAAAGCACATTGTGGTGGGTGTCTTATTTCTGCTCATGCATACGGCGTGCTTGTGTGCATCTATTTACCCGCAGTATGAAATCGAGAACTGCGGAAGATGAATCTGCGAAATCTAGTGAGACTATTCTGCATCCTAATTCACCTCCTATGCTCAATTTCAAACCAAATCATTTTCCTCCGGTTAAATTACCGATGGTAAAAGTTGCCAAAAAACATAAACCCATTTTCTGATGGTTGCGTTTCATTTTTCGCCAGTACTATACACTGCACGTCAACTCAAACAGATTTATGAGCCACACAAGGGTAGTAAGGCGACGCCCTTGCTGGTCGACGTCATTTTATCGTTAGACAAAGAGTGGTTAAAGCAGTGCATTTTTAGCTCATTATTACTGTACTGATATTGATAATTCGTCACATGATGCCGTTATCAGCATATGTTGTAAAATTTGGTATGTTCTACTTGATTATGAGTCACTTCTGTCATTGAGCGCTTTCGCAAATTTGCGCTTGTAAAGCACATTGTGGTGGGTGTCTTATTTCTGCTCATGCATACGGCGTGCTTGTGTGCATCTATTTACCCGCAGTATGAAATCGAGAACTGCGGAAGATGAATCTGCGAAATCTAGTGAGACTATTCTGCATCCTAATTCACCTCCTATGCTCAATTTCAAACCAAATCATTTTCCTCCGGTTAAATTACCGATGGTAAAAGTTGCCAAAAAACATAAACCCATTTTCTGATGGTTGCGTTTCATTTTTCGCCAGTACTATACAAGTGTTAAGAGCGAGTGCAAAAGAGGTGCAAATGAGGTGACTGTGCATCGTCCAGGTGGAAATATGAAATGGAGAATATTTCTCTGCTAACTTTCTGTTAAAATGCGCTTTGCTAAATTTTTAATTTGTAATACTCATTATGGAGACGTAGCACTTTTTGTTATTTATTTTATGTGTTATGTGTCCACCTCTGCTTCCGGCGATCTCAAATTGGCAACCACTTAATCGGTATAAAATTTAGTGAGTATAGTCCACAACATCCCAGGATCACACCCATATCTTGCTTCAAACCATTTCATCAAGCATGCATTTTCGACCAGTCCGGTTGCATGAAAACGAGTCCTGGATGGAAGGTGCATGGGAGGCACGATAGAATGAAACTCGATTTTTCGAGTTTTTGACCTTTTTTTCTGAGTGGTTTATATAACATATTTCCACTTGTTTATGAAAACTTATGAAGATGAAGCAATGAAATAAAGGCATTTTGCTACTCAGCTCTTTGCTCATTCCATGCTCATCAGTGAAGATCACATTCCCAAAAAGAATTCCATTATAAAAGTAACATGCGTTTTCCAAACAAATATATATAAATTTGTTTCTAAGTGTTATCTATATATATATAGTTTTTTAAAAAGTATTACCTATCTATAGATAGATAGATAGATAGATAGATAGATAGATAGATAGATAGATAGATAGATAGATAGATAGATAGATAGATAGATAGATAGATAGATAGATAGATAGATAGATAGATAGATAGATAGATAGATAGATAGATAGATAGATAGATAGATAGATAGATATATATATAGATAGATAGATAGATAGATAGATAGATAGATAGATAGATAACACTTAGAAACCGTAGGATTTTGGTGTGGTCAAAGAACTCAGCGTTCCTCGCTTCGCTTTTGTCAACGTCGAAATCTCATTGTAGGTTATGTAAATATTACAAAAGTTTCACTCTTCGTTATTATTTCTCTGTCATTATTTGATAGCATTTTTCTTTTGCCAAATCTTTTCATGCTCCTTAAAAAAGTCGGAACTTGCATCAGAATCTGCGAAAGGGATGGGGGGGGGAGGAAGGTGGAGGCAAGGGAGGTGAGGAGGAATGCTCGAGTACAACAAGGCAAAGAATGTATTAAATATCAGCGGCTCAGATGCCCACACTTTAATAACAATACTACAAATGGTGTCGTAACGTATTTGAAATGACTGCTAGATCAGCGTTTCATACGAGTAATTTGTTCGAATTAAATGTTTTCTTTTCCACCCTTTGACAAAGAGGTACCTCATAGCCGAAAAAAGTAAAGTAAATGTGAACATGAAAGAATCGGTGAGATCAGAATCTGCGAAAGGGATGGGGGGGGGAGGAAGGTGGAGGCAAGGGAGGTGAGGAGGAATGCTCGAGTACAACAAGGCAAAGAATGTATTAAATATCAGCGGCTCAGATGCCCACACTTTAATAACAATACTACAAATGGTGTCGTAACGTATTTGAAATGACTGCTAGATCAGCGTTTCATACGAGTAATTTGTTCGAATTAAATGTTTTCTTTTCCACCCTTTGCCTAGAGGTACCTCATAGCCGAAAAAAGTAAAGTAAATGTGAACATGAAAGAATCGGTGAGATCTAAAAAGAAAGGAATGAGACGACGCGCGATCAATCGGCCATAATCGCTTCCAAATATTCCCGAACGCATCGAGCATAAAAGGAATGTTGAATATGCGGCAACCAGAAAGAAAATCTGTGAAACGTAACAGAGAAAAGAGAAAAGGATATGAAAATAGCAACACATAAAGAGCGGCGTTAAAACTACTAAAATCATTCGGCAAGGCGAACCCTCCAATGGATGGCAATCGATTTAATCGAATCGAATCGAATCGAATCATTTATTTAGTCGACAGGCAAGGACTACATTTACTAGAATTTAATAATTTTCTAAAAAAAAAAACTTCCGCATTAAAAGCAGTAACAAACTCCTCGATAACTATTTCGAATATTTGTTAAAACAATTTAAAGAGAAATATTTACGATGACTCTCCGTTAAGCATCATTCACGGCAAAAAAGGTTAATTCGTAGGAGACAGTAATCGAGGTCTATATGAGCTTAGATTGATTGATATTTTTACCTTCGAGCTTTTGTACAACTTCTTGGTAGAGGAAGAAGAAAAAAATTCGTTAATATTTTTTTAAAATTTCATTCCAACCGAAATTCCTGTACAGTTCAATATTGGCCGATCAAAAATGCAATACCCAACCGACTACTTGTTGAACCCATTAATATAACAAAGATACAAAGGCAACTGTAATTTCATCGATTCCCATCATCGATGCAGCTGACAACCATGCCCATATATGATTGTTGTGACCAGTTTCCGAAGCCTGGTGGTCAGCCTGCTGGCGATCCTTTGGGAAAGCAACCGGGAATCGAACCCGGGTCTTTTCGCATAACAAGTGAAACCCATCAATATAACGACCAATTGATTTAACGTCACCTCCATGATAATTTATTTCTTCCATTGATCCTTTATTTATTTTTTTGTCCGTTTTTCCTGAATACTTCTTTATCTGTTTATTTACTAGTTCACATATTCGTCTGCTCATTTCTGGTTTACTTGTTGATTTGCTCTCATATTTGGTTACTTTCTTATTTGATTACATATTTATTTACTTATTTAATTATTTAATTTTTCAAATCGAATCTTTTATTCAGTGGATAGGCGAGACCTGCCTTTACGACAGTAGATGGATCGTACAAATAAAATACAAAGTTAATGCAGAAAAGATTATTCACTTCTCGATTTGCACATTATTTACCCATAAGGATCGTTAACTTAAGTGTACATTTTCTCTCCGCAAGACATTTTCACATCATAACGCATCACTACTCAGCTCCAAGGAAGCAACGTTTTGAGGAAAGCATTCGCTTGATACCTCATCGTCTTCAGTCCGTAATTTGTCCGGAATGTTTCACAGGTGTACATCTCGCGCCTCGTTGAGTTATGAGTTGTATTTGTCAGCATATTAATCAAGTTCTCGCTAATCTGGCCGTTTCCGATCTTCTTGGCTTTCGCTTTAAATTTCGAAATGCTCAGCGTTGAAATATGTCCCCAGTTGCATTGCGCTTTGTGTCCCCCAATTCGCTCGAATTTTTTTGAGGTTGTGAATGAATCTGATTGATTGAGAGCTTTGCAACTGGTTGCAATATTCGAAGATCCTTTCTTGTTGCTGTTGCTGTGATGTGCAGGAATAACCTGATTTTAGGGATTGTACTAACAATTTGTTAGCATCGTTATGCTAATGAACCTTACTTGTCGCCTTATTGCCTTCATATAGTGGAGGAGTAGTGGAGGAGCTTTGAACACGGACGGGACACGTTATGAGAGTGGGCTCGGAAGGGTAGGCTACCGTTTAAGTGTACGCCTAGGTTGGGGGAATTATCTTTGACAGACGCTTACTTGTTCTCCGCAAATCCTCAGAATTGCCCCACTAGTTAAACCCTTTTTAGTTGGCGGCCTTCCAAATCTGATGGTGGCTGTTTTTGATTCACTCATTCATTTTGATCTTTAACGCTTCTGTGAGTTACTTCATGATTTCTTCATTCATATCTTCTATGAGGCTCGCCACGTTCGGTTCTTTGCTTTCTTCACTCTTGTGCAGAAGTTGCTCGTCATCTGCGAAGAATATCATTTTCCCGTGCGTCTGAACCTCACTTACGATGCCTATAAGAATTTTCTTCGCTTTTGAAACCCATCTTCACCGAGTGTTCTTATTCTCCTTTTTAGCAAATAGCCTTCTAAGAGCTTTATTAGTTTTGTTATGCGGATTTACTCTACCGATAATTTTCTGGAGGACTATTTATAGGTTAACAATTTCGTACACTTTCTGGGCATCTAACTGTAAAGTTTCGCTTAGGTTATTGTTCTCCATGTTCAGGAGGATCTCTTCGCATATCTCCGCGAGCGCTATTGCGATAGAATATCTCCTACGAAATGCTCGTTGGCAATTGGGCAGAAAGGGAAGAATCCGGATGTTCGCTCATTCACTGGTTTACTTATCGATTCGCTCTCTTATTTGGTTGCTTTTTTGTCTACTTATTTACTTGTTTATTCACTTATTTATTCATCCATTTATTTATTTGCTTATTTATTCATTTCTAAATACGGGGAGGCGTCCGCTTACCAACGTTCCTAATCTAAAAGGACGTTGTTCCAAAAATGGAAATTCCCGATTTTCCAATCTTCCATAAATATTTTTCATTAATTTCCGTGGTCGTCATGCACCCTGCAAAAAAATCGCCTATGTTATCCTGTTGTAAATTCTTCCCTTCCCCCAATCCCTTAAATATATATGAGGTATACGTATAGGTGGGGAGGGTAGAGTTGAGGATCTCTTTAATATAGTGAGTCTCATGAGATGACTGCGAAAACGGCTGCCGTTTGCTTTCTTGTTGATGTTTGCCAGTTTGCAAATTTCGTCCATAATATGCTTTAGCTTAGCTTTTCAGACATTTGATTTCAGTACTTGTAAAATACGGTTTATAGATAGAAATTAAACAAACTGGATTTTCAACTATTGGAAATGTACACGCAAAGCTGCCAATCATAGAAATGTAACCACAATTTTGTGTGTACAATCTGCCTCAATTGTCGTATAGATATTTTCTCATCATGCGGACTATCGCATTGATCTTTGCTCGCATTAAACGAAACGGGGATAGAAAAAGTCGCAGATGTCGGGAAATGATTTGTACGCGAAAATGCACTCGGTCTTGTTCGGAGATGAAACGTGTTGAGCATGCGAGCTTTGAAATCACGTTTGCTGCTCGTAGATCAAAAAAAACCGACTGCATCCCTTTGGACAAAAATGTTGCTGGAGGGGGGGGGGGAGATGTATGCCATTCCTCCTTCCTTTCATAACTCTCCCAACGCCCCCCCTCCCCTCGCCCGCCCATTCCTCTCTACTGATTTTCTCTACGTCGGCAAACTATACGACAATCTGTCCATGTGGTCGGGAATGAGGGTCATCTTGCTCGTCACATTTTCACTTTTATTTGAACGTCAGATCAGTAATCAACAAGACTGGTTTTGAGCGTAGCCTTCACCTGTTCACCCGACCAGATCCGTTCTGTACATCCCCTTCCTTATACGAACACGACATTAGAAACGAGCTTAATTATACGTCGATATAATCGTGAATCTCCTGTCTTCTTTTTTTAGCGCAACACTTAATTTCCTCTAGTTCACAGATAGAGCTATTTTTACAAATATACAACGGTAAAGCATTCATTGATTAAATGATGAATTAATGAGCGTGTTTTCATTAAATAGCGTTTTTTCTGAATATTTTCTCTTTACGTTGCTGCAAGTATAGTCCTTACTTATCGGCTGAATCAAAAGATTTGACTCGAAATTTTTTTAATTCTCTGGTTTGTTTTTTAATTTCTAATTTAAATGAAAAAACGTCGTGGCAAAAAAAAAACTGACGCTGGAATTTGATATGTTATAGAACGAGCTGCTGTTTAACGAGTTTCAAGAAACAGAAATGTATACTCTTTTGCTTCGTATGAGACCCTTCCTTTGAACTCTTGGCTGAAGCAAAGAATACCTGCTTCCCTCCCCCATCCCCCTCACCACTCCGTCTGCCGTCGCTGCACTTTCTCCTCTCTCCTCTCCCACGGCGCTGCTTCAGTATGAATACGAGTATGATCAATTATTTGAATAGTCTCAACACCGTCTCCCGTACTTAATTAACATAAAAGAATTTTTAAAAATACGATATTTATTACCCCGAGAGATTCATTTGAGGTTACACGATAATATCCTGATGGTTGCAGAGTCAGATGCAAATCGCTGCACTGTGGCTATTGCTCAAGTGCCTCATTGTCCGTTGGTCACATGCGTCGAAAATAAACTGTGGTAAAAGCTTCTTTCCATGCGATTCGACTACGAATGAATTGCAGAATTTTGGTATATTGTTTTCTTGTCCTGACCATATCGTGAACAATGATTTCACCACAGGAAATAGATTTACTTTATTTTTTTAGTATGTAAAGTATCTTTCAATGCGCAGTACATTCTCTTGGAATAAAGAGACAATTTCCTTAAATTGTACCCCCTTATTCACGCTATGCACGCACTTATATCTGACGTCGATTTCTTTTTAGGAGATGCACTGGTGTGCTCTGTTGCGACCTAAGATATTGCAAAAGGCGCCATGATTAAAGGTCTTATAAAAGGATGCCTTATCTCCTGGTTTGATGAGACCCGTTTAGTAAAGGACATATTTATGTCAGAGTAAGATAGTGCTAGAAGGTCTGAAGTATTTACATTAAGCAGTCACTGAGGCGTTTTTGGTGCCTTTTTTTATTGCTTTTATGATATGCTTCTGAACAACAACCCTTATACGAATTAGAACGTCGAGGGAGATTTTTTTGGGAGTTGAGAAGGGGGAGGGGGTGTGGAAGAGGGAGCGCACGGACATGAATATGATGGATGGAGTGATCGCTTTATTTGAGGTGATCTATATAGAAAGAATCCCTGAATTTCAAGCGGCACAAGATAGTTTCCTTGTCGAGCTATCGACGTCCGCAAGAAGTTCTCAGCTACTGTTATTATTCAGCCAACCCTCCGAGGCAATTTATGATATGCTTTTGTATGCTTCTAATTGATGATACGCAACCTTATAATCAATATGCCTCCATACAGATAACATGGTTTAGGTGACGATTTTAGAACTCAGCTTATTTTTGTTGGGCTTATCTTAAAGAGAAACCATACCCACTGCAATTGTGATATATTGGTTAAAACGGTTGCGCTATCCGGTCGCTATCGAACAAACAAAGAAAGATTCCTAAGTGTTCCACATCGTTCTATAGATGATTATTTGTTACAAAATTCTGATTGCCAATAAGCTGTCAGAATCGGCGCTGTTCGCCATAAAACTTTTGCTTATTTATAAAAACCGAGAACTAACTGATGCGTATTCAGAGATCGATTTGAAGCAAGTTGTAACGAATGGACGACCAAGAATTCCTGAAGCATTAACTCATATTGCTGTGAAAGAGGCTCGAGCTGAAGTGGACGGCGCGTTTAATGAGGCGGATATACGAATCCACCAACCAGGTTATATTGAGCTTACTGAAGTACACATGAAAGGAGAGGGACCATACTTGAGGTGTTTTAGAGTACCCTTAAGTTCTTGACATGTCCACGTCTAGGATGCTCCAATTTCCCATTAGATGTGACCAAAATTAGCATTAAAAGCAAAAAAAACTCTGGGATTTCCTTCTTCCTTTGCACGCACGCCTACAATTTTCATTCGCAGAACATATCACGGCAGCGTCATGTTTCTTTGTGTTTATGTGTACGCGTTTGCTTGTCTTTCTGTCCGTCTGTATGTTCCATAATTTTGGCCAGGGAACCACTGAGAATAGAGTTGTTGAATGTAGTAAGTACAGTCTATACACTATAAGTTCATGCTTCACATTCAGTTTCGGATCAGCGATTCATTGGGAAGTTATATCATCTTATTAGGATTGAAAATTTGCATACGCATTGCTATCGGTCGAGTTCTACTTTTCATTAGATCGCAGAGAAAGGAATCTTTAATGGGTGATTTGCATGAGCTGCCATTACATTTTCATTCTTGACGAGCGGTGTATGAAATCGGCTGGTCTGACGAGCGAATTCACCAAAGTGCATGTCTTGCCTACCTGAAAGTCGACACTTCTATGGAACAGATAGCAACATCGTACATGTGCTTCAGAAGATTCAACGTTTCGCACAATTTCTCCTTGGTTTCTTCTAAAATCTTTAGATTTTTGTTTGAAAATGCGGAGGTTCATTCTATTTCTTTGCATTCGGTGCGGGTGATAAAGGGTTATGCTTGTGCGGTATAAATAAGCAGCTCAAAACCCTTCAAAATACGTCATTTTTGATAGCGTTTAGGAGACTATGGTCGCAGTGAAATCGCAAAATGCACTTCTGTGCATGTCTATGTAAGTGTGCATGTACCTATTTGTGTGAGTGCCCGTCCAATAGGCTTAGATCAGGGGCTGGAACAGCCAGCAGTGGAATTTGCCAAATTCAATCCGTGACATGGCGAAGGGTCGCAAACCAATTTTAGTTGCGACTCATGATTTTCTGGACGAGTTATGACGCATATAAAACATCATAGCAGCGAAAGCAATGAATTTCCATAAGTTCGATTTCACGGACCGAAATATGGGCTCTGACGATGCACAACGTTGCACACTAAAAGGCTTATTAAACGCAGCTCGGAATGTGAGTCTTTGGATAAGAAATTGATGAGATTGAAAAAAAGAGGAAGATGAGCGCCAACAGTAGTGATAGTTCTGAACCGATGAAATAATGGCTCTATCGTCACACAGCTTTACAGTGCCCGTCAAGACTAACTGTTTACTTGTGAGTTGAGCAGACTTATTCGTTCATATCTGATATTTCTTGTTCAGTTTGGGGCATATATCCAGCCGTTCTGCCGTTCTAAGTATTACTGCAAAAAGCGTATACCGTGCTAGTCCGCTTGACGCTTTTGGACCTGTTATCGGTCAAAATCATGATGAGAAACCTAATCATCATCAGCGAAAAGTGTGAGTTGCAAGTTGTCGCTATTGTGATCCCAATCCAATTGCGATTTAGATGAACGAGTACTCTGCTTCCTTTTTTAACTCTTGTCAGCCGACTTAGCTTCCCATGCAAATAGCTTCATACCCGACTCATGATGCATTGACTACAGTTGTTCCTTTTAGAACACTCCTAGGATGTAGAAAGAAGCAGTTATCCATCCTGTTCATAAAAATGGGTCTAAGAATGAAACCTCAAAATTACCGCCTCGTATCTCTCACTTTTGCTATGTGCTTTTCCAGAAATATAACTCTACTTATTAAATTGTCTACAACCTACGTTCGTCCACTTCTCGGGTACACTATCGCAGTCTAGTCTCTTTCCGACCCTATCAGTGATACTCACTATCAAAATTCAAGGACACTTCACCCATCGATTGTTCAGATAGCGATATGCTTGACCAATTGCGACTACTAACTATATGTGCAGAGAGTTCGAGCTCTAAGCTTGCAGACGCTTGAGCTGCGTCGATTCTACTTTGATCTCCACATGACGTATAATATAGTTCATAGAAATATTGGCATCACCCTTGATGAATTCTTCGTATTACCCTCCACTATTGGCTACACTCGCGCGACCTTTAAGCTTACTGTTGATAGGTGTAGACTGAATATGTCCATGCACTTCTTCTCAAACCGGGTAATAAATGCGTAGAATCCCATACCTGATAAAGTCGCGGAAGCGAAGTCATTACAGATCTTTAAAAAGAAAATCACTTCGCTACCACCACAGTCACCCGGTTTCGTATCTCTAGTAAGAGAATAAATATTGCCTGACCCCCTCCTTCCTCCCCGCCATTATTCATTCTGCACGATTTCACTTTTACTGGTATGTTCACATATTGCCCTGCTATGTCGTCCATGGATACAGTCAGCTTTACTGCTATTGTTATTATTTTATATATTGCAAATATGCACTGTTTCGCAAGTCTTCACCACGTTATAACATGCTTACAACCGTTCATAAGTTGCTTTGCTTCTACGTTTGTTTTCTTCCTTGTTCTCCTTCAGCGGTTCGTTCGCTGGGTTGTACATTCGCCTTTGCGCATTATACCATTTGTATTACGTGTTTCCTTCTTACGTATACGAACAAACTCAACAATCTACGAGACAGTGGGTGCTTATACTGATTAGGGTGTTCAGGGAGAGATGCATGAGCTTGAACGAGCTGGTAACGTGTTGTTATCCAGTTGGTCATAAAGTGGTAGTGGCTTTTGCAGTGAAAGACGGGAGATGGAAGCGATTCTGTAAGTGTTAGCAAATCACCAATAGCAGCAGGGAATGTAAAGTGTGACAATGTTCTCGACAATGGTATTACAACCTTTCTTAGCGCCCCGTAAACGTCTCTTGCTCTTGGTTTCTTGGATTTTTCTCGTTCCACCCCATTCGGTCCTGTTCGGTCGCTGGCCCCTCTCCTCCCCATCGCTATGCATAAATCATATTGCTGTCCTTCCTGAATGATTACGTCTATGTATCTGGCCTGGTTATTTTTTTTAACATTGAATTTAAATGGCCTTTTCTAATGTCGCGTAGTAGGTAATGCGTGATAGTGACAACGGTCCAATCGTTTCATTAACAAAAGATCTTACAAGTAGTGAATCATGGTGCAAGAATGAATTTTTAATCTTCAAGGATGTTTCATTTTCAGTGAGTCCACTTTCGGCTGTGATCGCTCAATACACGAATTTATATCGAATCGAGAGATCTGCAAAGGACCTAAGCTATTCGGCTCAGCTCAGTTTGGCGATCTCGTGGCGACTTCAAATGTATAGTTGATTCTGTTCATATGACATATGGCTAAGTAAGAACAGACGGAAATGCTGAGAGCTCTTCTTCCTCATTTTGTATTCTATTCGGTAGTTTAATTTCCCGACCTTCTAATGGAAGGAAAAACATTTATACGAAAAAAGAAGGTTTTGCTGCTTTTGATACGGTGACATTTGCAATCTTCAACGTTTGCATATCACGCTTTTTCATGGAGCATTACGGTACAGCGAGGCAACTGCTTGTTGGACCCAACACTGGAATCAACTGCTGCCGAAGTGTAAAATCACTTTTGCATGGAAGAAAACACTCCGTCGAGTCAGCTTCAAAGGGTCAAGGTTCCATTTGATTTAATGAGCGGTTTGTGTAAATTAGGAAAAGCGGAAGATGGTTACATAAGAGAAGCATAACCGAAGAAATAAAATGTTGTATTGCAGATTTGGTGGCAAAGATAGTGGCTTTATGTTCGGTATTCCACTGGCAGCGTTGAACGAAACAGCCCTAACATATGTTTGTCCTTCAACCACAACAAGTATGTTAAACTCGGTAATGGTCCCAGTGTGGTGGAACTTGCTGGTAACTGTGCTCAAGATAATCTGTTGTAAGAGATCGATTTTGGAGAAAATGGAGCATTAGCTGAACAATTTCTCAGAGGGATCCACGGATTTAAAGTAGAATAACGAGGGGAAGCGGGGAGGAGGAGTTCGGTGAAAATTTATTGGCCATTAGCTTTGTTCTACATGGGAGGCAGAGAGGACGAAGAAGTGTAGGGCAGTAGTGATCGTCAGCGGTGATGATGGCGTATCAGAAACCACTGGTACTTTATATGCTATACCTTATAGCACGTGTATTTATTTTAAAGTGACTGCAGAGGTTTGTGAAGCGAGCCGTTACCGAACTCATTCGGGTCACTGCAATAACGTAGACCATCCGTTGTGGGGATCGACGTATGAGCCAATGAAGCGGATGTTGAAGCCGAATTACGCTGATGGTAAACGTGCAGATTTGATTTAATTATTTAAGTTCTCTAATTATTCTTTTGTTTTATTCATTATCATTCACAAGAGGCATGCAGTGCACAATTATCACATTGATGTGATACAGAGCAAGTAGGGGCGGAGGGTGCTGAGTTTCTTGAATGACTTAAAGCGGGTTCATTAATGAATTCTACGCGCTCAGAGGTGTCTACTTTTATTCGCATACAGTTTTAAATTAACCAATCGTATAATTCGTTTCCCAAGTCCCATTCTTGCGAACGTCTCCAAATTATAAGTCACGGACTTATGAAGAGAAAAGCAAAATGATAGCTTCTTTTGACATCTAAATGCCGTTGCCTCAGGCCGAAGTAACCCGACTATTGAAAACGAAGTAGACGAGAAGACTTCATCGCAGCGGACCAGAACTTGGTGCTGGCGGTGAACAGTCAGTACACACCACAGTGAACATAACGTACGGCGGGTTTCATCTTCGTCAAAAGAAACAGAGAAGTATCGCAATACAATGAGACAGACGAAAGAACATTTTTTATCACCACAGGAATTGCGAAATGAGTGATTGAGTGAAAATGAAAATATGGCTTATAACACTTGCATGTGTGTGAACAATTCACTGATGACTTAAATGTTAATGAGAAAATAGATTACGGTCATTATCACTAATGGATCTTCTTTTCGCCTTTCGATCGCTCTCTTCTCGCTTCGTCATTCTCTTCCGTTCTCCCTCCTTACCCTTGGAAGGACGCTGAGAATCGGACGTGCGCTCATCAAAACACTGATTAACTACTTATAAGGCGAGTTCCCATTGTGCTGCTCTGTACCAGTGAGATACTGTTTAGGTCTGCTGTTGCCTCGCCTGTCGGTGTCAGGTTCTGTGCTGCCAAATCCTCGTACGATTTCGTTGACAATGTTTACCGAACCAAATGAGGCACATAGATCGGTCACTGCATTGTTCGCCTATTGGATGCAGTTCGTCTTCGCGGATATTGCGAATGTCGCGCCCGACCAGAGTATTTCCAATGGTCAGTAAATTAAAGTGATGCTTTTTACTGGAAGGTGGAAGGAAGAGATTCCTGGAAGTACAGTAGGCTAAAAGTGTTATGACGTTTTATGCTCCAATATGTTGAGCTACTTTGAAGAACAGAGGGTAGTTGGCTGATCTGCTTGTGTCACTAAAAATGGCTTGTTTGTTGTCCTAAAATTGTAGATTGTTGTTTTAAAACGTTGGTTGTCTTAAAATTGCATTGTTTTGAAACGTCAGAATGTTTCAGAAGGTTCGGTTCACTCTGCATAGCATGGCTGGCCGAATAGAATGTGTATTGCTGTGCTGCCGTAATTGAAAGTTTCTTGTCCGTATAGGTCAGCTCAAAAATTTTTGCACACTTGTTGGATGTATACATTGAGTAACATTTGCTACTCTCGTGTAGTGCTTAAATGTGATTGTGCAGAAACTTTGACAATTTCAGGTCTGTTTTTTCAGAAATTTCTGGAAAGGTTTCTATATTTTTTGTTAAAATTCTATATTCTGTTTCATTTATAACCACATTCAAACTCTCAGAACAAAAAGTCCTCTTTCTTTTCAGAAATCCTGGACAACTTACATTGGAGATACTTTTTAAACATTCCAAAAGGAACTTAAAGTCCACGCTTCCAGGAGAGGTTCATGCGCTGCCATGTTGTCAAAAAGGTTTCGAGAATGCGGGCTGTGACACGATTGTTGTCGCTCCATCTGATTCATTCTATCGCGGAAGAGTGACATGCATCCCGTTGGCTAGGACGGTGATTGCGCCGAGGGAAGAGTGTAGTCTTGGATATCGTGAACAAGGCAATCAAGTTTCAAGTTTCATCGACGCGAGTCCTATCTACGGTAGCACGAAGGAGCGCGCCGATAGCCTCAGAGCTTTTGAAGATGGTTACTTTACTTAGTTCTTTTCGTTGTTCTACATTTTATTCACTGCTGACACTAGAAACGTCTAACAATCCTATGAAATAACATTTCATGATAGCTGGTCTATGTGGGGGATTTTGAACTCTGTTGTATTATTGTCTGCCAAATATTATGACACTTTGCGTGAGATAATATCTCCATTCCTTCGATGGTCTGCTTCCAGTTCTGCTGATGTTAAGTTTATCCATCTTATCGTTTTCATCTCCAGTGATCGTCTCGCATCCGATCTATATGGGCAGCCCACTGCACCTTGCCACTCCTAATGATACTGGTGAAAGCTCATATACCATTCGCTTGTTCGTTTGGAGTGTGTTCTCTAAATGATTTTGCGATCATTGTTCTTTCTACGGCCTACACACCATTATCAATTAGCTTTTTTCGTTTTTATTCTATGAGGTTATGCCTCGGTACGGTATATCACGAGGTAAAAACGGAAAGATTAAATATATCTCAGCCATATAGAGTACACCAGCTATTCAAGAAGTTTCTATCGTTCGCGGAAATCATTTTATACATTGTCTCATTTCCTCTAAATTTTCATGGTTCGGATGGGGTTTTGAGCACTGGCATTTTGCTTTCGGTTGTCTGGGTCGGGTGGCGGCTGTGTGGGAGCTTTCCGACTTCATCTATATGGGATACGGCAAGCAGAGAGGAATAATTGATAGATGAGGTAACTAGACTACCGCTTCCCTCCCTTTTACTTAAAACTGTCACCAGTGGTTACCATTATTTTCAGAATTTTAAATTTTTTGCAGCATTTTGACTAAAGCAGCAAATACAGTGCTGCAAGAAAGCTAGCTGATTATGGAAAGGGTGTCGAGCAGTGTTGTTATATTAGAAATTGAAACTACAGTTTCTTTTATACAGTTTTTGGTTCTCAGGGAAATTGTTGGTTTCTTCATTTGCCGGCCTTGGGAATTTGCTTCCGATCGATCCCTCTTCATTGTCGTATTGTCAAACGGCAAATCATCAAAAGGCCTGTTTCATGAGTGGAACAAACGATGTAAACCTTCTACCTGGCATTACTTCACTGCATATTGCTCTTGTGCGCCATCATAACAATATCGCCACTAAACTCAAGGTTAGTTAACGAAATGTTGAGAAGAAAGCGATGCTCTGCTTTAATTGAATTAGATATAGGTGAAAAAATTCCATATGTCATGAATTATGGTAAAAGTTCCAAGATAGATGGTTGAAATATTAGTTTCTGAAAAGGAAGGAAGTCAGCTGGGTTTGCGTAATAGTAATTTTCGGTAAATAATGCGCGGCGTTGCGTAAACACTATAGTAGTCATGAATTTTTAAAACAGTATACTCTGTTGGAATGTGGTAGAGAAGATATGAACTATGCGATATTTTCACATTGGAATTTTTTAAGGTTCACATTTCTTTGCTCATTCCTCTTCTTTCATCTACGAGTATCTTTTCGTGATGGTTGAATTTTTGTCCAAATGTAGTGTCTTTATTAAAGACGCTACATTCAGACAAATTTATTGTTCTAGAAAAATTTATTCAGACAAATTTAGATAAACACGGAAAATTTGATATAGGCGGAAAATTTTTCCTCTATATCTCGTCGCAGAAATTTTTCTTCACAATCGTGTTTGAGGCGTTGAACGGCCACTGGGATGACGAGAAGCTATATCATGAGACAAGACGTATCGTTATTGCTCAAATACAGCATGTGACGTACGCCGAATTCTTGCCGTTACTGCTTGGCCACCAGAACATTAAGTTAGTACCATCATGCGCGTCTTTTATGTGCGCACAACTGCTCTTGATAGGGTGCAGTATTGGTTGAAAGTTGATATCGAGGGAATATCTTGACAAAGGTCCATTTTAGCCTTTGAGACTGTAATTTTTTTTCCTCTGTTTCTTTTAGTTGCTCTAATGACTTCAGCCTTAGCAATTTATAATGATTTGTCTCGGCCTTCACATGTAGCCCTTTCCTGTTATTCCCTGTTCATCCTTTGATATTCTCTATTAACTTTACACAGTCGAACGGCTCAAAGTGGATCAATTTCAATGATTCACATTTCTCTGAAGGCGATAAATGGATAGGACAGGATAGTTGAACGTAACAGAGATTTCGCAAAATATCTGGCTGTTCTTTGTATGCGCTTTTAGGTTTTTGCTAGGGATAAACGTCCTATTGTTTTCCTTATAGGCGAGCTCTTCCACAACCGACAAGTATGAAAGTTGAGCTAAGTTTGCAGGAAGTTTGGGCTCGGGACGCTTCGGTCAGGTTTCTATAGTGGCTATGAATTGTCTCTGGATGCGATGGCATTCAACGAATTCACGGCCGCACACTATCTTTTTTTCTCGATCGTCGGAAATACAACAGGTTACTTCGTCGATCTGGTTTTGAGGTATGAAACAGTGACGATAAGGCCCGGTATGAGAGGGCCAATTTTAATGAAAATCCATTGTTTTTTCGGCCCAAAACAAATAGTAACAATCACCTGTTGCAGTGCCACATGGGAAGGGCTTATATTGAGTGGTATTTAAGTTTTCTAATAAAGCAATCAAATAATGGCGAGTAGAAAGCACAATCGCAATAACTTAACGGTCCGGTACATGTTAGAAAACCACGGCATCGAGCCCTTGGGTAGCGTTCGGGGATATAATTTCCAGTGGAAATTAAAATGAGATCTTTTATGAGCATTTATTGCACTTTCTATTTGTGCTTTTCTCGCGACTCTTTTTCTCCATTCTTCCTTCTCTCGCTTCATTTGGGTATTTCACCTCCTTGCCCTTTGCCTTGCTTCCACTCTTTCCTTCCTTTCCCCACCCTCTTCAGTTATGTGTGGCAACAACTTCGCGAAAGAATTATTGTTTTTCTTTCGCTGTTTTCTAATTAATGTCTTTCTAACGATGATTTCCTTCAGGTGGAATATCGAAAGAAGGTCGATTGGTATGCGAGCGATCCCTTAGTAGTGTCTTTAATGACCCGAGCAAACTCTACGAGGAGGGAGAACTTGAGGATACACTCAGGTCTGCTAATTTCTTTTGAAGTCCAAACACGTTAAAAATAAAGAGGCCACATTGCTCAAGTTATTTTGCTTTATGGGCACGCCCGCGATATGAATCCTTGAAGGCTTTCTGTTATTAGACGTGTTGAATTGAACCGAAGAATCGTTGTTCACATGAATAGAGAAAACTTCCTATGACAATGAGAGTATAAGTCGCAGAGCACCTGAAGATATGACTTTTGGAAATAAACTTTTTTAAGTTAGGGAATTTTTTTCAAAAAAAAAACGACGCGCAAGAAGCACATGAACGACAGCATGACTATTTGAAAATGCAAACTTAATGGTTCGACGTCTGTCAGCGTTAAACTCGCCCATGCGGAGCAAATCTATAGGGCTAGCATCGAATTCAAAGGTGTTGAGGGCACTCATCACGGAACCTTTATCGAACGCCGCAAGTTTGTGAATAACCGCATGAACCGCCTTGTTTATGCCATTGAGCAGCAATGAGCGTTTTCGGTTCTCCTCCTCACTTGAATAATTAGGTTCTGGCGACTATTAAGCAGTCGCCTGTCCAATGCGAAATGGGGTTATGCGATTTAGAAGGACGCCCAATATGTTTCAGTCGAACTGGTTACCATTTTGATGATCCGTGGCAGCACAGCACTGGTGGTTTTATTTGCAAACTGAATGAGGCTATTGAGGTCACCCGAAAGAAATGACCGCAATTTCTTTCACATTTCGTGACAGTGAGTTTCCAATTTTGACAGACTCGAAATTGTGAGGGGTAGAGGGGTGGTGGCTATGCCACAGCTTGTTTTGAGGGCTTTTTGATATGGCGGATCATCAGTGTACAGAGAGGGATAGGCGACAAACGACATTGCGTGCGAGCACAGTGTGATATTACCTTGGATTTATTCACTATCTGCTGGAGAGTCTGCGATCCCTTAGCAGATCACTACCGATTTATACAGCCCACGAAGAGGCAAAGAGCTTGATCAACCTCGGGACGGAGTCGAACTCATGATGGTTTGGTCGTAAGTCAGCGCTCTTTCCACGCACCTGTAATAAGTCCTTAAAATTTATTCTTCGGGTATTTCAGTTAAACATGACTACTGTGCCGGTATTATGGATTCTTCGGAAATTGGGAGCCATAAAACTGTGCATGGTCACTTTAAATGCTAGAATGGCCAAAGTTTTCATAATCTCTTCAGTCCATGCGCTGTTGTTTCTTATTGATGAAAGTTACTGCATGTCTATGGTGACATTCCCCAATGCCCGGGACTGATCTCTACCAGCTTCACCGTCTCATTTTTCATGTGATTTGCAGGACACATTGCAGGGATGTCACGTATGTTTATATATACCAGTTTGTAAGGAGCGATCATGAACCGGTCATATAAACGAGTAACTAAGTAAATATCGCCAATCAAGGCATCTATTCGTAATACTACTTTTTTCAATAACAGATATCTACTCGGTCGGACAATAGAGACACCAGGCAACAAAATGAGCGCAGATTTCCGCAATCATTTTTTGCGTACCAACTCCAGCGACATTGGACTTGATCTTGCTGCGATTGGTATCCAGCAAGGTAGAGATCATGGATTACCTGGATATACGGCCATGAGAGCACATTGTGGACTTGGAAGGGTATTGCTTCTTATAATTGAGTGATTTTTATATTAAATTTTCTTAAATGAGTTTTTAGCAATGATGCTAGAATTCAGATCGTTTTTTTTTGTTTTGTAACGGAACTGGATTTTGCTTGAAAACCATTGCCTCTTCCCTGTTTGCGGATAAAAATAACAGCGTTATCATTTGGAGTAAACGTAGCAACAGAGCAAAAGCGCATTGGAAAAGGTAGCATGCGTATTACCATCCTTAGCGAATGATCAGTAAAGAAATACATGAGCTTACCACTTCCTAATTTACCATTTAAATTCTCAACCACATTGGATTGCAAGCTGATTTTCTTTCTTTTTCGGTTGTTTCCTTCTCCTTTCCCCTTCGCATTCTCTGTTTTCAGATTTCCTTTTCTAGTTTTTCCATTTCATTTTCAACGAGATATGGAATCCTCTCGACTAGGCTGCATCCTTCGGGAGGAAGGGTAGCCAATGTGTGAATATAGTTAAGGAAGGATATGCATGAATTTGAATTGCGTTTTACCAGAAGTGAAGCTGCTTGCAGCATGTCACAAAAATCGGCAACTTGCTAGAGGTCCCACACTGCACTACGATCGTCGTGAACCTGGCTATTGCGGAGTAGGATGCTAGTTTGAAAGCGAGCTGCCATTCAGCGCCCCGAATTTAATTTAGTTTCGACATATAATATCACATTATTTTCAGTGATCAAATGTGATCACCGTAGTGTCCAATCGTTATTGTTCCGCTTGTTGCTGATTAAGATGTTTGCTAGGTTCTCGTTTGATGCTGCTCTTTCTTTTTACTAAGCTTTTACCAAATATAGCTTTCATGATATTTTACTTCGAAAAGAAAATTCAGGAAATTCAGAGAAATTGGATCCACAAGTTTTCTTCATTTCAATCTTTTCGTTAACACAGCTACTTGCATATCTGTTGTTCATCACGCGAAATTTTCTTGCCTGTTTGGTTGGAAAGGTCTCCACTGTCGCGTTGTTCTTTTTCGTTTGTTTAAGCAACTGTTTAGAGAAGATTTTTAAAGTTCTGTGATGTTGCATTGAGTCGCCGTGCCTTACAGGTCACAACGTTCGAAGAGTACGCTGATGCAACGTCAGCATTTGCAGCGCTTCATGCGAGAAACTTGTACGAAAGCGTTGATGATATTGATCTCATAGTGGGAATGCTATCGGAAGGTCCTCAGAAAGGCGCTCTTGTTGGACCAACATTGGCTTGCATTTATGGCACTCAATTCCAAAAGGTTCGCTTTTATGAGAAAGACCAAGATTTCCTAATTGTTGAGGGCCAATTTTTTCAGCCTCTGATTGTCGCAGGGAAAGATGCTGTTCATTGTTAAGCCACGATGCGAGGGTGTTTCAGGTGTGGCATGAAAGGTCTAGTGAAGAAATTTTTAGAAAACCTCCATTTCTATGCTGCCGATAAGAAATTTTTGATAAAACCATTTTAACTTCAAACAACCAAGAGCAGAATTCGGCAGGTATGGGGTATAACTATGAGCTAGGGAAGGCGAAACGCCCATTTACAATATGATTTTTTTTTTATTCTCTGCGGTATTTCGGTATGGTGTTGTTCAATCGACCATCCTGATATTTTTGTTTATGAATCTACAAGTGAATGGGAAGGAGTTAGAGTATGTATTTTGCCATAACTGAAACAGGCATTAATGTCAATCTGTTTTTCCTGAAACTGTCAAGTTATAGCTGCGTCGAGGTGACCGTTTTTGGTACGAGAACTACTTTGTACCATCTGCTTTCGATGATGAGCAATTGAGCGAAATTCATAAGACAACGCTGGCGAGTATTCTTTGTGATGCGAGCGGTATCGATGCAATTCAACCGAGTGTTTTCTTAATCGAAGATATTTTTAAGTAAAATTTTTTTGTTGGTGAAGTTAAGTTCGTTTTTAATAGTGTGTTTGTTCTTCGATATATAAAGAGATTTGATCTTTCACCAGTTAGTTGCGGAAAGAAAAATTTCATCTTTCAGGTAAATTTCATCTTTCAAGTTAAGGTTTTGATGGTTCCTTCATTCCACTGTTTCTCAGCGCGTGTTTTGCTAGGCGCGTTTCCTGAACTATCACTTCTCGCGATCAAACTCTCCGTGCCATTTTCGCGTGAACAGTTGCAGCCCTCTCGCCGAAGAGGTTTTTGGTCGAGAATTGATCATATTGCGGTACGAGAGATCGTTTTACGGAGTCCCCATCTGAACCCGTCCTCTGTCGAACATCTCGAACCTCTCCTTTTTCTCCGCCGCACATCTCATCGCCTCTCCTCCCCACCCATCCCGCCCAAGCCCCGCTCTCCTGAGTTATGATTGTGCGCAGAAGAAGTGCCTTCCAGCTGTGAAATAAATTAGTGTATCAAGAAGTATGCTAAAGTCGGCGATGATGAATATTTAAACTTGTGCGATTGCCAGCTGCGAGTGATAATGTGGGGTGATTGGATGGAGTGGGGAGAAAAGAACGTCATACTGCCCCGTCATTGCAAATACTTATTTTATTGATTTATTCAAAATGGTTTATTTAGTTACCCGTGATTTATATCCACGTTCGAGTTCGTTGTTGTTTCCAGTAATCAAAAGCTGTCATGCGACTCGTCGATTATAGCGAGGATGGATCTCAGTCGCTGGAAAGAAACAGACCCGAAAATATCGCTGCAAGTTAGACCCGAAACGATCGAAAGCCTTCTGAAGTTGGCTGAACTGAATTTGGAAGATCGGAGGCGAAGAGAAATTTCGAATCTGGAGAAGAGTACATTTTGTTTAATCGGCTCACTGGCGTTTTTTTTTGATACTAGTCCGTATGTTAAAATTTCATAGGAAACTTTGCTGTTAGCTTTGTTCTCGTAGGGAACTTTGCTGTTAGCTTTGTTGTTTCTTTCCTTTTTTCCTTAAAAGCGTGATAATTCCCGCTCAGTATGTAAGTATATT
>JPKZ01001379.1:60372-72515 GCA_000803305.1 Toxocara canis | reverse complement strand
GGGGGGGAGGGAGCGAAAGAGAGAGAAGGGAAGGGTGGTATATGAAAATATTTATACGGTTGCAGTTTTTGACACTGTTTCAATACTGACCATTTGGTGAGCCAGATATTCAGATCTCAGTAAAGAACCTTTAAAGTTGAGTAATTACCTACCCAAATTTGAGGCTTCACTGCTATGACTATTGCTTGCGCGTCAGTAGGGCTAGCAGATAAGCGTTTGTTCGATTCCAGTGTCGACCGCATGATGCAATCAGATTTGGAAAAAATGTATGAATTTTCATCGTGCATCTTCGTGCTCCAATGTCCTTAGCATAGGTGTTTATAGTTTTGGAATAAATTAAACGCAAAAGGAAATGAGTAAAGCATATTTGAGGTTCTTAGGTCAAGGTCGTAAAAAGTCCATATTTCAATCGTTATCTGCAAAAGTTTGTTAACAACTTTGATGAAAAGGGGGGGGGGGGGGGGGAAGAGGGGAGATTTGCATCTTAACGATTTGTTGAGCTATAGCATTCATCCTGACTGCGTTGCTATCAACATTCAATTCAGGTCTTTATTTGCCGCTGGTCTTCTGCCATGCTCTTTTGAAGATGCGGGTCTAAGTAAAACGTTTTACCCTCATCCCTAAACAGTGTGGTTAGATGAGTCGCGAGCTGCGAAGCGCTCCGAACTGAGTGCGGCCTCATTGACTGAGACGAATACTTCGTGAGCCGCAGTCTGCTTTGCAGTAACTGAAAGTTTCAGCCATCAGTTTAGACAGCTTTCTTTCAACGTTATCTTGCAATGCAATGTTGAAGTGAAGGCGCGGTCATGACTTCTCGTATAGGGTCTTTAGATAGCTCTTCCTGGCGTGTCCTCTCCCTTGTCGTAGGAATCCGATCATCGTTGAAACTATTTTCCAAGGTCAGCTTCTATCAAAAAATGGCTCTCTTCATTCTCTTGACGGCTTTCAGTAGTCACAAATTCACTACCTGCACCGGCTACTCGTAATCAAATTCTGATTTTTAGTGGAAGGAGTGCACAAGAGTGCAATTTATTAAAGGAAGGGCAAATCTCCAAGTCATCCTGTAGTGTGAGACCGAGACGTGAGGCATACACTTAATATCGAGTATGGGTATAGGAGTATTTCCCCACTCCGTCGTGTCATGGAAGATCGAAACGTCGGGCACCCACCTCACATAGAATATATAAGTAATTGCTTTCAGTGCAGCCAAATCGCTTCAAAAAAGGTGATCCGCTGTACGCTTACGGCAATCTGATGAGAGCAAAAAAGCATTCGAAGGACATTGCTAAAGTAGCTGGGATTCTCCTGGAAGCGACAAAACTAATGATAAGAGGGTATGTTTATTATGACTGTAATTTTGTTTGGCTCTTACACGATTAGATTCATTACTTTATCGTTTGTGAAATAGCAGGAGTCATCGATAATGGTATTCGTTTGTTCGTCGGACATTTGAAGAAGGATTGAGGGAACGGATACTGGTTAGAATTTACTATATACTAGCGAAGAGCCTGTATATAATAAACGTTGACCAGTAAATTGGTGAACTTAAGTTTAGTTTTTTCTTGAATTGAAGATAACTTGAAAGACTTCTTGCTCTTATGGTCAAGAACTTAAATTTTAGAATCAAGAATTTCAACACCACTTTGTAAGGTCGCTTAATGAATATTATAATATATCGCTTTTTTTTAACTTGTAGTCGTTATTTACCAGCGAAACATGAACTCATCCTCATGAGATATTTTAGTGAAATGCTATCTGAATCGGAGCGTCTGCCTGAACTCGACATCGTTTCACTACAGCGTCTTTTGCCCGGGATCGATGTGAGCACATTTGTTGCCAATTATACGGCGTTTCTAAGTGAAGACGGAAAGGCGAGCGTAGATGATTGCCTTCCGAAGAACTTGCCATGTGATCATACCAGTCGTTATCGTACGTTGTCGGGATGGTGCAACAACTTAAAACATCCACATTACGGAAACTCATTCGGCCCATTGCGGCATCTTCTACCTCCTGTCTATGATGATGGTTTGTTTTCTAGGTTATTGGTGTGGGGTCCGTCCGGTACACTGTTGTAGACTGCCGTCCCAGTCAAACTCGATCGTTTTTTGATTCGTACTATTAATTAGACTTTTGTATTAGACACAGTCATGGTCCATTTGCGGTTTTCGACTCATTTAGTAGAGACGTTCGGTAAGATATTGTGGCCGTTGCGCAGTTCGTTGGTGAAAAGTTTGCATATGATTACCATGAACCGAATTGCAAGCATTACTAATGATGAAATTGCTTTGACATCCTCCCACTAACTTCTCATTCTGATTGTTTTAGCGGACAATAACATCATACTAATGACATTTTTTTTCTTAAATTTTGCGAGTACATTTAATTCAGCTGTTCTGACCAGTTGCTCGCCAAAGTATTATTCCGCTCAGCTACGGGTGAAGTCTTGTGCCCAAAATGACAATTTAGAAAACTTTTTGGTTTTTACGAGTTTATACTATAATAGTTTGCCATGCAGCAGGAAGTTATTGTATTGCTTAATTCTGTTTCATTCTTTTCTTGGTCGTAACTTAGTTTCTAAAGCATACTTTTTTATTCTATGATGTGTCAATTTTTTTAAGGTTTTGATGCGCCAAGGTCACGTGCAAAATCGGGAAGACCTTTGCCGTCTGCTCGCACAATATCGAATGCAATACATTTTGACAAGGATGTGAGTCACATCAGATTTACGCATATGGTGATGCAGTTTGGTCAGTTCATTGATCACGAAGTGACTCATTCTCCCATGGCACGAGGTATTATTCATACCTTTTGCGCATTCTTTTGTCTTATAGTTGGACACATATGGTTTTTGAGGTTCTTCATTTTAATCTCTTTTTTTCCAGTTTGTAGTTTGCTGCCTTTTTAAAAGTCTGCGTGTGATAATCTCCAATCATATTGGTGTTATAGATGTGATGTTGTAGTGTTAATGAGCATATGGTTTTTGTTTCCTTTCTGTTAAATGGTAATCGATCACTATTTATAAATGCGGCAGGTGTACTAGGTGCGCAATATCCTGTTTAATAAATCTGATTAAAACCTTTGATGTTCCGTGGTCGTATATTTTGGAAATGGCATAGTTATGGGGGATCCTGCAGAAATGAACGTCAGATTATAAGGGCAATTTTGATCGTAACCATTTTAAGCAGTCCTTTATTGGAGCACCGGAACGAAGATGTGGAGAAGGACTACTCGCAATCCGTTCCTCTCCCTACTGATCCAACTTGTAAAGAGGTTTCTTAACAATAGAGGGATTACATTACAGGGCCGAATGATGAGATATTGAACTGTACACGTTGTGATTCGCCACAAACTATATCCGTGCATTGCATGCCGATTCGAGTTCAACCAGGCGATCCTCACTTTCCTGCCGTCTATCCAGGTGGTGAACCACGATGTCTACCTTTTGCTCGATCTCTGCTCGGACAGCTCACTCTCGGATATCGCAATCAGATTAACCAGGTTAGTCAGATTAATTCGAACTTTTTTAATAGCTCATCATACTGAGTGCAGCATTTGCTGGAACTTAACAGCTGCTCGAAATAACAGCCAATCAACAAGTTAAGTACTGTGTACTTATGGGTCATTTGTGTGCTCGAGTGGGCAGAGATTTGCTTAGTCTGTCATGCTATCAGTATAGGAGTAACGGTTTATGACCTAGGGTATTTAAAGCCCACTAAAAGGTAATTTGAGTTGAAAAGTTTAGTTGCAGAATATACTGCCCAAGGCAAATGTCGTAAGGCACAGTATATTGCCGACGAAACCCTAATATCGGTTACTGACCGAAAGGTTGTGAGGAAGTTGATAGGGATCGGCAAAAATGGGATCTAATTAGTGATTTCTTGAAAACTTTTGGGGCATTTTTATGATAGTAGTGTGAGCTTCATCTGCGCTGATCGCATGAAGTGTTTTTCGCAGCAATATTAGTCCAATTACGAAAGTATAAGATTCGAGTCACCACTAGTCCTACTCCTTTTGTTTTTCCCCATTTTCTCTCACTCCCGTTTTTTTGTTCTCGCTTTTATTGCTGACAGATTTTTTTTGTGTTAAAGGTAACGGCGTTCATCGACGGTTCAGCTATTTATGGGTCTACTTTATGCGAATCGAAAGCATTGCGACAATTCAAAAACGGCTTACTGGAATTTTCCAACTTGGGAGCTGTTAATCGAGAGGCACTACCTCAAGGCGATCAGGTAATTTGTGCTTTGATTGGTTCCGTGCAAATAAACTCAAAGCCTTGTCATACTTTTTACGGAGACTATGCACGCTGCTTTTAGTGGGAGGCGTTTTTGCCTGCAGTTATGACCATCTTTCTCCTGGTAGGAACGATGAGTTGAAAAGTTCAGTAGCAGGTGGTGATGGTGGTGATGAGACTATCGTAAGAACTTCAGAGGAATGGTGACCAATGGTGATCTGCTGACTAGTTTTCGTTAGTTTTCTTCAGTTTTCTTGAATTCTTAGCGCAGAAGGCTATCAATAGCGTGAGGTTATTTTTTCACCTTGCACCGGAGGCGGTTTATTTGAACATGAGATTACACTGCTTTATCGTTTCTTGTACAAGTTCCATCGGAAATTCTTGGGGAAGATGTATGCTCCAGAGAATGCTATGAAATACCGTCAACCATTCTTACCCACATAACTATGTTTGCTAATCAAACTTTAATCGATAAGGGAACAAGTAAACGTGAATTTTGCGAAGCTGTCCCCGATTGCTCACAGAGGAGCAAAAATCACATTTCAGAGCGCATTTGTTGCTAAACATATCTAAAGATCGTGATGTTGCCCTCTTTATACTGGCAACCACTCGCCCAAAAGGTGCAGGCTTTGTCCAACGATGATTTGGAGTACCTTGAGATAAGCAGCCGAAAAGCGCGAAATATTTCGTCAATCCAGCTCTTCTATTCTGCCCATTTATTGTGTTAAAAAGTATTTTTTGAAGGAAAAGGATTGTCGGTCTTTGCCCACATATCCGTGTTTCAACGCCGGTGATGAGAGGAATAGTCATCAACCCGGATTGACAATGATGCACAACATATTCCTCAGGGAGCATAATCGCATCGCCTCAACGCTCGCACGAATCAATCCGCACTGGAATGATGAAAAACTTTTTCAGGTATGATGATGTTTCAACTTTTTTTTAACCACATTATGCTCGTTGATCCTAGCAAGATGGCAATGCAGGGAGTGGAAGATTCGCATTGGTGAAAAGATTAGGGATCATGAAATGCAGCGATAGCGTTAGTTATATCATACGGTTGTTTTTCTTCCAAATTTCGCTGCAGATCGTTTCGTCTTTCAACGTTGTTGGCAAGTGAATTGTTTCGATTCATTCTTTACATAGAGAAGATAATTGCTTGGGTTTGTTTTTACTCTGAGCTTCTATTTACATAATGGCTGTGACGTATAACAACAGAGAGAAGGCATACTCATTTTCGAACAGTTTGGTATATGTATTCTTATTCCATCGATTTTGCGTTCGAATTTGCTCTTTTTTTTGTGTTGTTACATGAGTTTGTAATCAGGCTAACGGAAAACGGGTGATGTCAAACGAAAACTGTATCAGTAAGTAGGGCTTTTTAGGTTCAGGATAATACGCTTCCTAGCAGAAGCCCTACCATCAAGCTCGTTTGGATCTATTAGCGTCGTCCGTTCACGATTGTTTCGCTCAAGCACTTTCGTTTTTATGAAGTGCACTTTGGCTAGCTTACACTCTTGAATCAGATGAGGAATTCATCACAAAATATTACCTACGCATATTGCGGACAGATTTGATGCTGATTATCTTCGTCTTAAAGAGAGATATAGTACTTTTGATTATTTCTACGTTAAGGATTGGTTTGCTGCTCGCCACCTCTTCTAAAAACACGAGCACACGTTATAGCAAATATGGTCAGCGTAGGAATGGCAAAGTTGACGATGATGACGCAAGATGGCTTATCACATCCGTAGCATAGCAACTGATCTACAGCTGATAGCAATGCTCCAAGTATTTAGCAGATCATTGAAAATGAAGCAAAGGCCCAATCAAATCACATTTATGTTGTAGATGAGCTCACCCGTTCCGTCGCTACTCCCTTCTCTTCTTCCCGACTCCTTCCTGGCTACTGTGGCAATTGAGAGGGGAAAACCACAAGTTGCTTCGTTATTTCTGTATGAAGTCGGAATCGGCTTTTAAAAAATGTTTGGAAAAAGGGGAGTAAACAAGATTCGGCAGTAATAGTTTAATGTCATCAATTATGCAGTTGAAAGTCAAAGTTAAATTCTTTGCAGACAAAAGAAGGAAAAAGTAATCAGCTTATCTTCAGTACCTATAAAAGAACACAGTTGATCTTTTCCTTCACCTCATCTTCTTTTCTTCCAATTTTCCAAAAACTTTATGTTTCCTAAACCCTATTTACGCGGCGCAATTTTGCAAGTTCTAAGAACACGGAAAATGGCAATTTTCATTTTTTCGCAAAATATTTCACATGATTCCTGAAATTTAATTTTTCAGGAAAAACGGTGCTGGCCGTGTAAGAATACTAAGCCCAGCTCGGTATTAAGAAGTTTCGTCAGTCATCCTTCGAGGAACGTGACTTCTTAAAATTTACTTTACCTTAGTTTAGGTAAGGTGGTAGTTACTGCTTACGAAATCTCTACAAATATGGATTCATGGAGAGCTTTTTCAGGAGGCGCGTCGCATACACGTTTCGCAACTGCAACACATCGTTTTCTCAGAGTTTCTTCCCAAATTGATCGGGCATGAACTCATGACAAAAAGCGACTTGGTACCGTTGGAGTTCGGCTATTTCAGAGGTAATTTTGTTTGCTATTTTTTTTTCTAAAGTTGTCAAAGAAGGTGGGGTCCGCCTGCACCATGAGAGTTCGCCGTTCCCTTTCGCCCAGCTCATCTTAACCTTCGGAGGCAGGTTTCGCCTATCAGGATCCTTTGCTCCTAAATACCAGATTCCCTATCGAGATTTCTCGTATGACGAGCGAGGGGAACCAGCCATTCGTCCTTTTCTCCAGTCTTACTTTTCCCACATTTATAAGGACTTTTTTGAAATGTTCGTACGTGAATTTGGCGTTTTTGTTGAAACCATTTTTGAATTTTTTGTTCGTCGAGAAATACAAGTAGGTTTCGATATGGTGACCCCTAAGAGAAATATCTAACCGTTGAGAGGAGCGGAGAGAGTGAGCCACTAGTGGCATTATAGTTTCAAGTGGTATTTTAATTATATGCAAGAGGCAGTGTTCAGGTTATGATGACGGTTGTGATGCGGCAATATCACAGCCGTTTGCTACGGCTGCATATCGCTTTGGGCATACACTCATTCGACGTATGTTTCCTCGCCTTGATGCTCGTTATAATAATCTGTCCGAACCAATCGATCTTGCGCAACATTTTGGCTATGTGGAACCCATATACAACTCTACGGCAGGCGGTTAGTGCAAAAGTTATTCTGAAATATTTTTAGGATATTGTCTATTTTGTGAGTTACCGCATTTGTCTTCCTGAGACATTAAAGATGACTGTAGCTGTTATGCACGTCTCCATAGGCGAGGTGCAAATTTTTGGCTTCCTTATGCGGTCCCACAAGGTGACGTTCATAGCAGCCGAAAGCTTTCAAAACTTTAGAGAGCAGTGAGGCGTGATTTCTCGATCCTCGAAAATATGCTGTATTTAAAAAAAAAAAACTACTTTTTACAGTGCCATACACGGTGCAGTAGTATTCGTATCATTTTTCGAACACTCCAGATGCTGATTGAGGCTTTCGGCGCATAAAAACTGTTTCTTCAATAAGGACCATATTTCAGGTTTGGATTCAATTATAATGGGATTCCTGGGAACACCTAGTATGGCATTCGATAGGCATATAACAAGCGCAGTTCGAAATCACTTATTCGCAAGGAGAGGCGAGCCGACGTCTGGCATGGATCTAATCGCCATTAATATGCTTCGAGCACGGGACCACGGCGTTCAACCATATAACGATTTTAGGTGAATCTACCTAAGGAGTTCTATGTACTGTTGGTCAGCGTTGATTTTCCTATCCGGAATCAAGAGCGGTGAAATTTTTCATTCTGAAGGGGAGGGGGAGAGGTAGTCGTGTGCACACAATTGCTTTTGAGTTGTATATGATCTCAACATGATCATTCAATGAGGCGGTCGTGGCAGAATGTAGAGGAATTACTGAATCTCAATTTGCACACTTTTTTTTTGCAATTTTAGCCATTGACGGGGGCATGCCTGCCATTTCGTCCCTTCTTTTCGTTTTTCGCCTTTTCCGCTATTTATTTTTCCTTAGCTCAAACTGGTTTTACGGCTTTCGACTTTTACCATCTATATTGTGGGTTGTGAGGAAGAGAGACGAAACGGAGTTGCGGCCGTGAAAGCTCACTCGATGCGAGGTACTCGCTGTTTTGCTACAAAAAAAATGTTCTAGTTAAAGACTGTCGCAGTGGCTTTATTCGTCAGCAAGAGTCTTGCCGAAAACTCCATTGCGCTCATGATTCATTGTTCGGCCCCACACTCATTTCGCCGATGTGTCCAGTGAAAATTTTAACTGAATCAGCCACCTCCTCTTTCACATGGATATTATTCCACATCAGCTAAGCAGCTTTTTTTTTAAAAAGCTAATATAACCAATGTTAATCTAAAGCTTTTCATTGAGTGTTGCTGAATGAATCATAAAAAATACTATTTATTGCTTTATTGTCTTCATCGATATTCCTTGATTGTTGCGATCATTTGTTCAGGGAGATGTGTGGTCTTAGAAGAGCGAAATCATTTGATGATCTATTAGCTGAAATGGACGAATCAGCTGTCGAGGCTTTCAGAAGTGTTTACGAAAATGTCGATGATATTGATCTTTTCCCGGGTTTAACGGCCGAAAAACCTCGAAAAGGAGCACTCGTAAGTACTAGGATTTCATCAGAAAGTTTTTTTCTAAAACCGGAGGCAAAATGTGAACTTCGGAAGACAGGACTTCTGAAGAGCTATCAGCACAGCTGTGGACAGTTTCATTTGAATCATTAGTTGATGCATGATCGAGCTTTCTTCCAGAGATGGCATACAAACCGTAATCCGGCATCTCCTTGATTTATCCAGCTTTCGGACATTTTTGAGGGCCGCCACTTTTTGCCCAGGGAATTTTACCGTGAAACTATAGAAGAAATCTTCAGAAAGCTGCTTCAATAGTTTTTACATAATCGCTAAAGGCATGGAAGACTTTATGTTTTTCGATCTTATTTTCTGAAAATTTTCGAATCCTTTTTCAAAATTGCTTTCAACTTTTCGAGCTGGTCGGTCTCTTCTCAAAGTCCTAAAATATGCGGTAGACCCCATCCCCTCTGCTTGAGGGGGGGGGGGTGAGGAGTAGAACGGGGTGGGAGAGGGAGGGGATGCTCAGGCGTAATTTGAATCCTTTACATACGCAGCTAACTGAGACAATACAAAGTTCATTCGTTCAGAGTGCTTGTTGTTTTTTTTTGCCGTTGGTGCAAAACATTTTTCAGCTTTATAAGAGCAAGAGCTTTCTTGTCTTATCTTTTTATCTGTTAGCTGCCTTTCGACCTGTGAACTTTGTTTTGTGACTTGCTACAGTTTAGGCATTTCGCCATCTTTGAAAGATAACATTCTTGCGGATACTGAACACGTTTAGAAGCTCTTCCGAAAATATGGATGGAAGAACTTTTTGCTGATTACAGCATTGTAGTATGCATTCTCCAGAATATAACTCTGGGAACTGCAAAGTTCAGCGTTTTCTGGAATAAGAGGGCTGCGGATAATCGAAGTTTAGGGGCGATGAATGGTTGATGTTTAGAAGCGCTCAGACAATGCTTATTCGTGTCTGCCTCTTGTCGTTCATCACATATAAGGGTTTCGTTATTTCTTTTCTTTTGTATCGAACCAAGTGTGCATCATTAGTTCGTATTTTATACGTTTTAGTTGGGTATTACAATGTCTTGTATAATTGCCGAGCAATTTTCGAGGCTAAAACGCTGTGATCGCTTCTTTTACGAAAACGACAATACGGTAACACGTTTCACTCCAGGTAAAGTGAACAGCAGCCAAGTGATATTTCGTTGTTCATAGTGTCTGTGAATTTTGAATTCTTATTACCCTCAATATATGGTGGTATTATTCTTTGCGTACATCAATTGCGCCCAGTGGCAAATATCGTTAACTTACGTAATCCTAAAGAGTAATCGAAAACAAACATACAATGAATGGAGCATACAATGAATGGAGCAACATTCTTGAACTGTGATCGCATATCCTGTACAGGAGATAATGCAGATACCAATTGCAAATGAATGAACGATGTTTTAATTTGCATATTCGAAGAAGAATCACTCCTTAGGCAAAGGAAAATAGGTGAATATGAGAAAGAATGAATCAGCGAATCGTAGAAGAAAGAAATGAGAAACGCAAGAACTGAACAGTAGTCACTTAAAAATACAACAAAAATGTCAAGCATATACAGTCATGAATACGTAGTAGTAAGGACCTGGTTAAAGGAGCTTGCATCCTAGGAGTATTACTTGTGTCCAACATAGCGGGTTGCAAAAGCGACGAAGGTTTCTCACTCATCCATTCCAATCTTGAATGACCTCTTCGAATTGAGCAAATTTTGGAAATAACTGAACCCAGTCATTCCGGACCGTCACATCGCATCAAAAAACTTTTCTCTTTTCCTCTTTTTTTCTCTTTTTTTCTTTTTTCTTTTTATCACATAAAAAAGCCAAAAATTTCCTTTTCCCTCTACCATGCTCCAATAGAAACCTTTGGGAGGGCGAAAAATAAGAGCGCTTGATGATTCTTTTCAAGAAAATCGGATATTTATATTTCTTCTATGGACTAAACGTTTTTAAGGAATTGCTGCATGATCGTTGCACATTTTATAGCTCAACTGAATGAAATTCGTAAAATGAAGCTGGGCAAGATTTTGTGCCTCAACAGTCGTTTCCTCCAGTCGATTCAACCGAACGTGTTCGATATGCCAGATGATTATACGTAAGCTCTGTTTCTTTTAAAAGTTCCCGTACTCCGGCGTTTAAGTAAGTACACGTTTCTGAAGTTTATAAGTGCTTTTTTTTGTGTCCATGAAATCGACGTATTGCAAATTTCTATTGTATAAGTAAACATATGCGTTTTTTTCTCCTTGTTTTTTCTTCTTTTTTTGTCTTCTTTTTTTCCTGTTTGCCACCTTCCTTTGTTGCTTTTTGGATGAATAAACAGACTCATTTCACGCCAACGAAATGCCACTTTTTCTGGTCGGAAGAGAAGAGAAAAACTTTTGAAAATTCAAAAACAAATTCAAAGCAGCTTTGTATCGAATTCATATAAGTGTAACACCTCAACGAAATGGTTGTAATGAGGCGCTTATAGTTATCAAACAGCTCTATGTCAAGCCTTGGAAGTATTATGACGCTTGATTCATTCAGGAAAAAAAATGTCTGACGGAAATCATGAAGGTTCTTAAAGCAGTAGGAAGTATCTCACCTTCTGATAGGCGATTTTTTACCCTCTTCATAAAGTCGCTTAAAATGAAATTGATCTTGCATTTGATTTCGACTCGTTTCGAAGTAGGGGATTCTCAACTCGCTAGTTTTGGTCGATTATTTTTCGCTTAGAGCGAAGACGAGGTAGGCTTTACTGATGGCTTCGGGTGTCCTTTCAAAATTTCGGAAATTTGGCCACATTTTGCGTGTACTTTAATCCAATTGGCTAAGTGAAAAGGGCGCATTAACGCCTCTGGCTCCAGCATCCTATTACATTGCAGATTTTAGGATCATGGCCGGCGTATTTTAGTATTATCCATTTTTTCACTGCAAATGAAAATTTCTTTAAAAATTTACATTAGTAAGATTAATAAATAAAATTTGAAAATTTTCCTACATTTTGCAAGAACCTCACATCTGTTGTGATAATATCAAATGATGATTAAGCCGAATAGTCGATCTCGACGTAGAGAACATGAGAGGTATCAAAAGTAAACTTGCATGGCCTAGCATTTAGATTTTGTGCAATTGTTACCTAGCTAATTATTGAATCTATTATTTGAGCACCCCTTATCTTTATGTTAACTAAAGCGTTCACTTAAATAATCCATCTTTATCTT
>JPKZ01001379.1:18203-60129 GCA_000803305.1 Toxocara canis | reverse complement strand
AGGGAGGGGGAGGGCGGTGCTTGATCAACTATAGCACTCTGTAGTGGAACATTACTTTATTGTTCTAAGAGGGAAAAAGATTCATGTATGCTCTCAAATATGAATGTTTATATCACGCTTGCATTTCTAGGAACGCACAGATTCCATGCAGCGATTTCGAAGGGATCAATTTGGAGTTGTGGAAAGACGGAAGTAAGAGTTCTTGTCCAGTTGGCTCATTTGTTGCACTTCAATTAAATTAACTGGGAAACTTCATGATACTTAATACGTTTCCAGGTGCCACATTTTGTTAGGTTTAGTGGCTTAGGGCTTTCTCATTCACACGGTTGGTGTTTCTGCGATTCAGTGACGTCGTTTGTACCTAAAGTTCTTTCGTTCATTAGCTGTTTCTTTTGTTGACAGTAGTGATCGGCCTAATTTACTCCAACTTGCCCAACCTTTTAGCACCATTCCAGCTCTATAAGCCAGAAACCGAATGCGTTTTGCATGTGTGCAGCAAACATTGTACTAAAATATGTTAAAAACTAAAAAGAAATAATAAACAGAAGAATTTTTATTTCATCGAACTTTTGCACTCTTGTGAAACATTTAAAAGAAAACGCGACTTTATTTTGTCAGCGTTACATCCATCGAGAGTCCTCTATCTTCGTCATTGGTGGAGGAAGCTTGTGTGTGGTTCACCAAAGAAAAATATTTATGTAATATGTTCGAGACCGAAAATGAAAATGAGCCAACATGGCTTTTTCCTTTTCACAAGCTTGTCATGACACCATGATGGTCAACTCATGAATCCTTCCCAATGGCAAGTGATAAGATGCTGACGATGAAAAAAAAATTAAACAAATGTTGTACTGGGAAAGTAAATAGGAAGTAATTAAATACCTAAGTAAGAAATAATAAATGTTAACAGGGACAAACGCACAAATAAGAAGTATTTAAATGATCAGACAAATGTAAGTTGCGTTTTGATAGTAAACAGTTTTCCTCTCGAAGTAGCGGTACTATTGTTTTGCATGTAGCTGGCTTTCATCTATGCGTGAGTGAGTGTATTTTATATGAGAAATGTTACAGGTGAGTGTGAAATGAACACGCACAAAATTGGCTTGGGTGATACTCGTCATATCACGCCGTGTGTCACATGCACGTGCACAGCCGAAGGGGTAAGTCATATGTTTGCTTAAGCGAGACTAGCATCGAGACCTAGGGGATGCAGCACTCGTCTGGCCGTAAATGATTGAGCCGTTATAGGGTTGGCTACTTACTTAGTACGTCCTTCCCTTCCATCCCGCACATCCTACCATCCCTTCACGATATTCTACCGCCTAAATCGCTCAACCGTTTTCAGTCTTTTGATAACAGATGCTTCTTTTTTCATCACGGATCATGGCTTAATAAGCTTTGGAACTTTTTTCTTATATGATTTGCATGAGTTCGAATCGCATCCGTGTTTAACTTTCTAAATCCATATTTAATTTTTGTTTCATGATTCCTCCGTCGCTTATAATTGAGAACGCTTAAAGATCGATTATGGCGCATAGAGATCTGCTATTTGAGGGGGAGTGTTGAGGAGTGGGAGTGAAAAGGAAGAGCTGACGTTACAAGCAGAACGTTTAGGTCAGTGCTTCGGCTAAAAATAGGAAGGAGGGATTCGGGAACTTATTTATGTCTGCCTATCATTAAATCCGTTTTTGTTATAGCATTTCTAACCGTTCAGATCTATAAATCATTTCAGAAATAATAGCGTTTTCTCTTTTTATTTGTTAAGGATCAGCTCATTTATTGTGTTTCAGATCGAATGCCATCCAGTAAGGGTCTATTCATGTGAGAAGCTTATTGACAAGCATCCCTTCGTCGAACTGATTAAAGTAGGTATTTTAAAATGGTCTTGAGAAAATCGCATTTTATAAACCCTACTTTCGCTTGAGTTTACTATGTTTATCTTTTGGATTGGAAGGGGAAGGGGGGGGAGAATAAGAATCAGGATTAGAATTGCCATTTTCATGTCTTTCGCGTCCAGGTGTATTATTGAAAGCAGCTAATGTAGGCACCTCGCCCATGTTAGGCTTATCGTCATAGTTTAAGGTATTTGTACTAATTGTTGAGAAGCATCAGCTGTGCAATAATGGATATGTAGATTTGGGGCAAATGCGAATTGCAGTAGATCGATATTTTAGAATTAAAATCAGTAATAGTCATCTTTCGTTCTGTATTTTCTTGATGGAGACAAAGGACTGCAACTTCAAATTAACAATAGGGCCGAATAGAGCTTTTTTTGGAAATTGATAACGTGTCATTTACTCTTTCCTACTTCCCCCTCCCCTTTACCACTCTACACTCTTGGTCTTTTTGTAGGTGAGATTATCGCCTTACGACCCGACATTAGGCTCCATCGCTTTCTTACCACTTCTTCTTTTCCTTCTTTTATTTTCGTTCCTTTTTCTTTTTGTCTCTTTTGTCTTCGCTGGTTCAAAAAGTTTTTCTTTCGAGCAAGTATCATCTCAGATCAAAGATGGACTTTTGCTTCCGATATTAATGTGATGAGTTCATCGGTCTTTTCTGTTACGGTCTAGCTTTAATAAAAAAATAAGTTGGCATTTCAGGACACTTCTTGCATTATTCAGTGCTCGAAGATACTACGAGGAGAAGAGCAACGGAGATGAAGCAAGTACAGTGTACATTTAATGGCGATTCGATGGTCCAGTTAGAATAATCTCTCAATTGTGATGAATGAAATAGGGAATAGGCGAACATATTTGTTGAATATTTTGCGTTATTATGCAGATTTTTTTTGCAGATTCGATAGGTAGTTTATTCTCCTTGTAAATATGATTTGACGCTTATCATATGTAAGAATATAAAGAGTTTTTCTATGCAAGCATAATTCATAGTTTAATTTGTGTGCTATAGTAATTTGAATTTGGTTAGAACTATAAGCGAAATTTTTTAAAGAAAATTTAATTCATAATTTCTATTTGCATTTCTAATTTGTATTCCATAGTTGTTCTATTGTATAAAGATAAGGAAAGAGTTATATGAGTGCTATTCAAGTTTGATATAATTCAAGCCAGTCTACAACAGCCTTATACCAGTTCTTGCATGATCGGTTGGAACTCTGATACGTGCGTCAATAATGGTATGATAGCGGTCTTGAAAGAAATTTGTAAACGAGCAGAAATCAACATACATGGAATTAATGCGGGTACTGTTATAGTGGTGGGAACATGAAAACTTTTAGATTTGTTCAGGTTATGAAATTTTGCTTTTGATTCCGCTTGGAGATTGTATATACGGAGAGAGAATTCTTTTTTTTTCTGCTATCAGTAAGCTTGAGTGACTATAATTGAGATCTGTAGCAAACGCTAGAGAGAAATAGTTCTCTGAAATGCTGCACAGTTTTCGATTCTACCGAAATGAAGCAAAATACTGAGACCTAACTGGAACTGAAACCGAAAGTAATTATAGGCGCGAACTTTTATAGTTGGCTTTTTTCGCCTAGAGGCTCTTGATTAAGGCACGCTTCTTTTCGAGGTGTTTTATGAGAGATTTGATCATTGCTTGGTTTGTTCTTAACGCAAATAAACTACAGGTGTTAAATTTTTATTGTACAAAATGATGAGCATTGATTATCGAGAGAAGCCTTGCCGATCACGCTTCACTGTGTGTCACTCTGCACGACGCTCTGTCATCGTGTTTTTGCTGCACTCTTTTACATTTGTGTGCTGTAAAATTCTAGTTGTTGCATTTCCAGTTGCTCTCACGTGCCAGTATCGTTGTTGTTCCCTCTTTTTTTGCAGTCCGTTGCATTCAACGAAAATATTCAGCATATGAAATATTCTGTGCCTAAAAATTTTGCTTGTAATCTCGTGTCCTATTTTCCCGGACTGCCTTTAGGTCGAGTATTTTTCCGGATGACCTTATGGATCGAGTCTTATTTTTTCGGGTAGGCTTAAAAATCAAGTTCTGTTTTCCCGGACTGGCGTATAGACCAAGTCATGTTCTCTCCGGATTGCCTCCTAGGTGCAGTCCTTCTTTTCCGGGCTGCACAATACATCAATCGCGTTTTCCCGGATTCCCTTGTAGGTCAAGTAGTATCTTTCCATATGGTCTCATGGATCCAGCCTTATTTTTCTGGGTAGGCTTATAAACGAAGTCCTACTTTTTCGGACTGCCACACAGAACAAGTGCTATTCTCTTCGGATTGAGTTATAGATCGAGTCCCGCTTCTCCGGATTGCCTCATGCGCCTGCACGTATTTCTTCGGATGGCCTTACGGATGGAGTCTTATTTTTCTGGATTGCCTCACAGGTCAAGTCGTATTTTCCTGGATGGTCTTATGGATCAAGTCCTGTTTTTCCGGATTGCCTTATAGATCAAAGCGATGCTTACTCATCGTCCTCTCACGGCAGTGTTGTACTAATTATAATGTAATCAACTGAACGGAAAATAACGGAATTCATAATGTTCGTTAAAAATTTGTTATTAAGGATGATAGGGGAACATTGCTTAAAATAATGTACTGTCAACGGCCGACTGACAAGACATAAGCGTCTCCGTTCATTCACTCCTCCGCACTTCTCTCCTCGAAAATTTCAACCGTCAGCCGAGTTCAGTTTTTCACATTCGGCTTTCTTTCTCTCCCTTCGCTGTGTCCAATTTTTATCAAGGCTAACCAAAGCCATCAAATTCAGAAGAGCATTGAGATGGACTTTTGGCCCTCGATTTCGTTAGGCAATACTCGAAGCGCAGTGAGCTTTTAGAGGTAATTTATTGTTAGTATTTATAGCGCCTAAGCGCGTAGTTCACAGTTACATATTCACCAAGTTTCGAAGCTTTTTAATGCGCTCGTGATTTACCAAAAGAGACGCAAATAATTTCCCTTTACTTTTTAAGATTTCTGAACAATGAAACTATAGAATTTGATTTCGCTTTGTTCAATAGTTAATTTTCTTCTGACATATTTTATTTTGCAGCACCCAAGTATAACAAGGCTTTCAGGAGCTGCAAAGTTCTCAGTTATTATGACGCCGCGAAAGTTGGCCGAGGATATTGCAGTGTTTGAAGAGAGTTACTTTCTTCGCCATGTTCGGAAGGGGGAATAGGGGGAAGATCGGTTGGGGGGGCGCTTTGTTCAAGATAACGCAACAATCCAAAAATTTCAGTGCGTTATCTTTTCCGCAGAGTTGATTAATTAAGGATGAAATCATATTTCGAAATGATGGCTCGATCGGAGTGAGGTGGGGAAGGGGGTACGAGGTTCCAATATTGGCAGAAAACATTTCAATTTAATATTCAATAGTGATTGAAAATACCAACTGATCTCTCAGGTTTAACTTTTCAAACAATCGATATCGCGTATTGTGACCATCTGGGTAGAGGAAATGCACTTTCTTGAGCAAAAAAAAGAAAAAAAAAACGAAAAAAGAAATGAACATGCCCGAACATCTCAGGTTTAACTTTTCAAACAATCGATATCGCGTATTGTGACCATCTGGGTAGAGGAAATGCACTTTCTTGAGCAAAAAAAAGAAAAAAAACGAAAAAAGAAATGAATATGCCCGAACGTAAATCTCTTTATGGAGTATTTTTATCAGGCTCTTTGTCCAATTTTTCTGAACCATTTCCCCGGCGATATACACCGGCAACATCAATCAATCGGCAATGTAGAGTATTTTTACAGGGATCTTTTTTTTTTCTTTCGTAGATTCTGAATCACAAAACGTGATTATCTGATCGTTTGAGAGCAAATGTTGACTTGGTATGCTTTTTTCACTCTTCGAATTGTTTGCTAACAGTTCTTTTTTTGCATCTAATCGGCTTTCAGCATATATCTCTTTTGCTTGATCCTTTACAAACCGGAATGTATTTGTTGTGCCAATGATTTTAGTATAGCGGTTGAAATTTCTGAATTATTCGATTTTTCTATTTGTTTGGTATGGAGAACTAATGTTTCATATTCGATAGCGATAATTATTTGATGCTCGATGTTTTTTTCTTTTTTTTTTTAAATGTGTATTTAGGTTTAAAAATATTGATCAATAGTATTGGTTTTGTTATCATTAATTTTGCTCTAGCAATACGCTTATGAACTTTTCTTTAGTAACGTGTAAACTTTCTAACGGCGCCTATCGAGATCTGTTAGCAATTTTGAAAAATGTTTGGAATTGAATTTAAAAAAGAAAAATATGGATCATCTTATACCATAACTAATAGATTTTATTTTCTTCATTTAACAGCTTATATGTGAAAAAAAAACTTAAACTAACTGTATGGAACTGTATTGAAAATTTTTTCAACTTTTAAATTCAGCCAACTTGTCCATATTTTCCGAATTGTTTACTGCAATATGAAATCGTTAGAAAAGAAAAGAAAATGCACTTTAAAACGCTCTAACATTTATTTTTCTTTCATTGAAGACAATCTCGGAGAATCTTGTTAATGTTCTTTTGACGTTAAGGAAAAATTAAAAATTCAATGCAGGAAAACAGACCAAAATTTTCCGTTCGCAAACAACAACAAACTTGAATGAAATTTACAGAAAAACAATTCGTAAATAAGTACAATTTTTCGATTTTTTAGTAAAATAAATGCGAATTCCTCAAAAAAATTTTTCATATGTAACTTCTATAGGTACTGAATTAATTGCGAGGATAGAAGATGGGGAGGGTGAGGGGTGTGGGTAGAGAGAGACGGGTTATTGGGAGCATTTAAGAGAGATCCGAGATTATGTTCCACGTATATTTGATCAGCCGTTTTCGTCGACAAACTTTTTTCCTTTAATGATTTAAACCATCCTTAAAAAGAAGACAAATGAAATATGACCGAAACGCACGAAGGGGGAGGGTTTAGAAATGCAAAAATTGGTACTATTCATCGATTGCTCTAGATTCAAATCAATTCGAATACAAATGAGGTGAGCTCAATTAACTGCTTGCACAGTTTACTAACTATTAACCCATTTTATATATTTATCGAAGAAACATATTTTATATTTTGCCTGAAAATAACACACAATTACTCCTCTAAAATCGGAACATTTGATACAAAAGCGTCAGCCTGTTTGCTATATGGTTGTGGAAAAATAGCTGTCAACAATAATCGGATGTGAAATACAAGCGCATTCGCAATACGCAAAAGTTTAGAAATTAAAAGAGCAAAACAAGTAGGAATACGCGCCAAGGGTCGGCACAACAAGTATTTTACTTCTCTTATATAAACTACTCACATGTATCCAGTATTGAAATTCTCTCCAACTCGAAAGTTCATGCAAATCTTGTAGCAACAAGTTACTTTTCTACGATTCATATAATGAAAATATGCAAATCAGCCGACTGGAGTTGCACACACATTTCTTGTCAATTCAACACCGTATAAATTCCTCGAAGCCTGGAAAACTATTTTGAAATTCGATATAGGAGGTGATCATAGGGGGATGGAGATCATACCTGTCCAATCTCATATCGGCCGTTGGTTTTCATGAGTTGGAACTACTGAAAAGATAGAAATAAATGCTAGTCAGAAGTGACATCGTCGTAATGCGTCTTGTAAATTGCAAATTTTGCGAAAGCACATGGAACAAATGAGCAGTCGTTGTGCGAGACATGCAGTAAGCTTAGCTCATAAAAAAGACGTTCGCTTGTTTTATGCGAGTACAATTGTATGATTTGGTAATGTGAGCAAATACGGTTATTATTCATGACCAACCTAAAAACGGTACTACGAATGAGTTGCTAAGAACTTGTCATTTCTAATAACTTTCATGGCTACTTAATAACTTTACTTAATAACTTTAAGTGATAGCACTAAATAACTTTCATCACTTTGGCTTCGTTTGATTCGCATAAAAGACATAATATTATCTTTTCTTTACTGCTAGGCAAAATGCGACGATCAACGCGCAACATTTTATTGCAATAAATTTAAATTTCATTTGTTCACTTTATTAGTTTGTTTCCGTATCGATGCTAAAGAGAAAAATTTTTCTACCATTCTTTTACGTTTTTATCAAAGTATTCATTAAACTTTCTTATCAAGTAATTATCAGCGTTTGATATGAATAGTCAGTCGTTTAGTTTGAACGTATTATCATTAAACGAACGTAGAAATTTAGTGTTTTCTTTTCTTTTTTCTTTTCGTAAGCAAATTTACTTATAGAAATTTTTGTCAATTTTTCATCACAACGGTGAAATTTATTATCGTTGAACAAAACGGCAATAAAATATCGATATTATTGTTTTTTTAAAATTGCTATTGTGAATAATGATCGTATCGAACGTGACAGTTGCTTGGTTAATTATAGAGTGATCATTCTGGAAACTGGATTGGTGAAAGTTTTACCGAGGCATAAATAGCTAGGGTAATAAATTGCCGCATAGAGCACAACACTCAGCTAACGGTTAATTGCAGCTAACAGCTTGTGTTTGGTTAGCCGAGAATTTTTTTTTCGTTTTTTTTTTGCGGCTGCCAATGCTATAGAGCAAGAGTTATCGCGAAAATCGTTTACAGCTCTCTAGCACACACACACACACACACACACACACACACACACCTAACGCGTGCGAAAAAAAAACGATGGGATAACGAGTGTGGTTTTGTGCTGTTACAGATGGTGCTCGCAACGATGTACGATGTATGGTCCTACGCCGGCAATTTTAGAGCAACTTATACCAAACCAATCCTAAAAAACCCAATGAGCATTTTGATGCGCGAATTTATTGCTGTTGATTATTGGTTTCGTTGTTGGGTTTGATGTGGTGGTTGGCGTGAATTCTAGGTAGTAAGTCTGATGGCTATATTCCTAGATTGCTAGGAGCCCAAATTTACTCGATCCCTCTTTGCATGGTTTAAATTACACCCAATCTACTCGAACATATTAAGCGAGAGGGAGAGGGTAGGGCCTAGTGGGGCGAGGTTGTGGGGAGATGGGTCCAAAAAATTGACTCGAAAGTTCGGCACGCTCTGTCATCATTGACGTTACGGTCAAAAATAGTGCATGTGTAATTTCTGTAGGTTGAACATATTCGAATAATTTTTCTCAAATAGGGTAATGAAATGCATGGAATTCCGTCTACTGGATGAATCGCAAAGGCAAGATCATTACAGATCTTTAAAAAAAAATTCCCTGTGCTACCAACGGAATCACTCGATTTCGCATATCGAATACCCGTATTTTCATATATTGCCTTTCTACGTCTTCCGTACATTCACTCCGCTTTACTGCAGTTATTGTTGTTTTATACATATTTAAATATGCACTGTTTCGCAAAGTGTTTACCACGTGATGACATGCTTTTGACCGTTCCTAACTCTGCTTTGCCTGTATATTTGTTTTCCCCGTTATTCTTGCCTGGCTGTTCTTTGAAAAATGGAACGTATTTAATATTGTCGGGAACGAGGTTTGGTAGCGGAATTGTCGGAGGTGATTTGAAGAGAATAAGAATACGTACAGGGTGCTGGTTGGTAGGAAATTTAGTTATTGAAGTTTTTATTTCATGCCAATAAAAATCCGAGTCGGATTGGCTCGCGTATTAAAGATTGCTCTTTACATTCAATTAAACGGTTCCATATGAGAGACATATTTATATGGGTATGAGCGATTGTGTGTTTGCGGTCTGTGAAATCATTCGTTACTTGCAATTTTTTATAGCTGTTATTGCTATTTGCCACTTCAATTACGGTTCTTATGATTGATTGCATACACGTGTGAAATTTAGTGTAGATTTTCTTCACATTTATGATTCGTTTCATTTTGATGTGTTTTGCGTGGAAACAAAAAAAAGAGCCTTCATGTGATAGCGCTTTATTTCAGTAAAAATAAGTCGTCACCGATCATCAGTGAAACATTTGTTTTCATTTGCTGTTAATTTAGTATTATGTATACTTCTGAAATTTTTACCGAAGTAATAAGTAGTGATTTTATCTAAGCCATGCATAGGATGTTGTAGAGACTTGTTTGACATTAAGTAGGATTCACTCCTTTCGAAGAGGGGTTTTTTCTTATTATAATTGACCCGACCCGAAGAAAGGCCCGATTCGACGACAGTAAAGGCACATGCGTTCAAATCACAAATGTGTTTTGAAGTTCACATATATCTTGATTTAGGTACGTGCATTTTAAAGCTAAATCGGTTTTTATTACCTCTGTTGCAGGTGTATCGCTCGTTGGAAGTTCTAATCGACTGCAAATTCAAGAGAAACTTCTTATAACGAGTTCAATAAGGAGAATTTGAAACGCAGTCCATTCGTCTCCCTCACGTTGCGCAGAAAAACGTTTTTGGCTGCCGTTCGAAACAGCTTTGAGCAACCGGTATTGATTTTCGCATTGCTCTTAAGCGTTTGAGTCACACTAGTGGTTGTTGGACGAACTGTTTTCTGCATCAATTTTTGACGAAATTAAAGTTATGTTTCTGTTTTAAAAGGTTTCTTAAGCTTCCGATAGAACTAACTGAGGTTAATTTCTTAATGCTCCCAAGGATGAACTGAGGGTAACTGCCACTAAAATAAGTGTCTCATCAGATAGCACCCATCTTCTCATCACTAGAGTAAATAAAACGGTTCAGTGCACTTATGAAGTGAAACGCGAATCAAACGTTAAAATAGTTTGCTGTGACACGGAATTTACAATGATCTCATCTTTTTTTTTTTTTGAAAAAGGGGGGGGGAGGGGGGGGGGGGGGGGTGTAGGCGATGATTTGGTTACTTCATATTTGAAACACATAAAGTCACGGCGGTTTTCAAATAGTACTAATAACAGAAGGTCCCATCCGGCGTCGTGAAACGCCATAGAAGCAAAGTAATTGCTGCGCGTTCATCATGTTCCTCATCGTAGGATGCGATAGGTAGGTATCTTAGGCTGTTCCATACTCCGAAGCATGGCATCTATAATTGAGTACTCTGAACAATACCATATGTTGTTGCGCAGCTGTGAGGTGTAGTTTAATTTGTCTTTGTATTGGATGGTAGAATTTATCTCGTATTTAATGTTATCTTTTACTTTATTTTAAAGACTGCGCACTGGATGATTCCATATTGCGTGCCGTATGTGCGTTCTCCAATCTGTTGCAGTCATAGAGCGTTCTCGGTATTGTAAACGTTTGTATACAAAAGCGCATTATAGCGAGTTGTTTGCTGTGCCTCCATGTACATGTCTGTATCTGTCTATTATGCACTGCAGTGGAAACAAACTGGTGAGTCTGAAAAATTGTCGTGACGAAGTTTGGGAAGCATGCATGATCTGTCGTAATGAAGTCTGGGAAGCACGCGTGGTTTGTAACCTTCCAAGAACCTCCGTGCAAAGTTTCAGTACGATCCAGGAATGCTTGAATGTGATACGGTAGATAGGAAGTAATTTGATGAGAGAGGTAGACCAGAGAAAAACCTCAGCAAGTTCTATTCACCAAACAGAAACTTGTTTTCATACGATGTACAACTTCAGCTGCATTGAAAACAACACGAGGTTTGAACTTATCAATGGGGAATGTGAAATTCCTGGAAAAAGGGAGACGATCTTCTTGTTCTTTTTATGGGCGGAAGTAGTGAGAGTGCATCTGAAGGCTCAGAAGGAAATCAGTTGCTAAATCAACAAGCGCACTGCTCGTCAAAAGCATCTGTTTATAGCCCATCGGGTAGAATTGGTAGCGCATATTTTACTAGTATTCATTATTTAATTTCGGAATATCTATCGGGCTAGATCGGTCGGTTTAACTCGGTTTAACCAAGGCCGTGGAAAGCGCAAATTGTATCAGCCGTTTGCTATTATTCTCAATATTTTTTTTTGCTGCTGCGACGTATGTTGCTGCTTTCGACTTCTGCCATAAAGCATTTATCGAGTGCGAAATCTGGTTGTGAGCTGCCTAGCTCATATCTGGCCCTGCTGTTCAAGCGTTTTTTTTGCTTCTGGAAAACGCTTCAAGGCCGCTCTTCAAGATGTGCAAGACGCAGTATACTAGGTGCCAAAGCGATGCGCACGAAAAATGTTCCCACGAGCATTTAAATGAAATCGCACGATGCAAAATGCTATTTCGAAAAGAGTACGTTAACGGCTATTGTTGCTGCTGTTGTCCATACTGCTACTGCTGCTCCTGATGCGTTTGCAGCTGCTGTCGTCGCGTTACTTTTTATACCTTCTTGACGTACGCATATATTTTAACCGTTTTGTTGTTTAACCTGTTGAGGTTTTGCACACGTGTTATGGTCACTGATTACAGTAGTGTATCGCTGACTTCCCAGTCTAGAGATGGTATGGTCATTTATTCTGAAAAACCTACGAAAGTGACGGTTGGAGAATCTCAGACATTGAGTAAAAGTATTAAAAAGTTTAATAACACTATAAAAATAAAATTATTGAAATAAATTTGAAATTTTTCTGCAAGTTTTTATAGTTTTTTGATGAGAAAAAAACAAGAGTTTCTGGAAAAATTCGCTAACTGGGAATTGTTTCCATGTTAAGTCCAGGTGATAACCTTCCAAGCGCTTCTTTTCTCCTTTCTGCATCTTCGTCCCCTCCCCCGTTCTCCTCTGTCCACCCCATCTCGCTCTCTTTTGATAGCTCAGTAATAAATTAAATTATTGGAGAACCTGTATCCAGTTCATTCAAGAAAAAAAATGGTTAAGTCACTTGCCAAGTGCGGGTATAACTCATGCAGTGCGGAGCAGAGTTGTTTTTTTTTTCGGCCTTTTATGAACATCACTTCCACAGGGAATACCTTGCTATTCAATAGTATTTTGCGGTGCTGTGGATGCGAAGGATATTCGCGATAGGGCTGTGTCGAAGGGAGGGGGGACGTGGTGGAACGGCTGAATTTGATGTAATATATACTGTTCATGATGTACAATCTTTTTATATAACGGATATGATAATATTTGAACCACTGTTATGTATTTTCTTAAGGTATGTTCGATACGTTCCATAATTTATGATTATGACTAAAGGAGTCGTAACGTTAGCATAAACCCATTGTACCATTCCGCTGCGCGCATTGTATGGTCTCAACTACAATCTAGAAAACTATTGTTCCCGAGCCGTAATAGAAATACTTTGTTCTTCTCTTTTTTTGATTTTTTTCTTCAATAGAGCGAAACGTTTCTCTTTTAGACGACGGCAAAGCGTTCTAGTTTAAACATAAATTCAAAAGTAGAACATTGTAGTAGTCTTTGCGTTTTCTAATTTCGCATCTTTCATCTATTCATTGAGGTTATTGTTGAAATGGTTTGATTCATTTGCGGACGCATTTCAAAGCCATGATGCTGCATTCGATATATATATGCATTCGATACATTCGATATAGATATATATATATATACGTATATATACATACATGTACATATACATGTATATATACATATATATATATATATACATATATATACATGTATACTTGAAAATTCCAATAATTTGATAAATTCTGTCGCTGAAATATTATAAAATGTGTAGGCGTTGAAAGAGCTCTTCCACGGAATTCTTAAATGATAAAAGTGATATGATAACTTTCAGCGAACTGCTTGAATACTTCAAGGTAATTAGCCGAATTGGTATCAAACAATGGTATGGAAGCGATTTTTGAGATAGTATAAGTTATCGTCATCGCTTTTTTGTCAGTATTTTAGGCGTGAGATGTCTGGGTTGCTGAAAGTGCAAAAGTACAGTGGTGATAAATGACATTAAAGAAGGGGATGTGAAGTGGGAGGAAAAATGATGCTCGATTTCGTTAACTGTTTGCAAGCTTTCCGGTTCTTACCCTTTCACATCGTCAACCATTCAGCTCTACAAATTGTGCTCGTTCCAACATTCCATAGATACATTGAAATTAAATGAGCGAATTTCTTTTTCCTTTGCTTTTTGCCTGCCTATAAGATGAATGTGCAGAGAACGAGAATAACTGAAACTAGTTTGGAAAAAATATATTTCGCCAAGAGACAGATTTTTCATTCTTTGCTCATTCGTAAAAGTAATTTTATTCGAACTTGGACCGCTTTAGGAAGGGGAATGGTGAAGAAGATGAGCAAAGGGGGGGGGGGGAAGGGAGGGGTGAGGGAGAAGGGTTTGTATAAACGCGTGCCTGTTTCCTATTTTACGCATTAACGCTTATATGCGTTTCAGCTCAGCCGGCTTTACTTGTCACTGCAAAGCAATGAAAATGAAAGTGCATTCGATCTTCCTAATGCTCTTTTGGCTTGTTTGTTCATCAAAAATATTGATCATGTAGGGTATGTCAGAAGAAGATTATAATCCCATTGTGAAACATCCACAATTTCGTTTCGCTTGGGACAGCTTATCTTGTAAGCTTTGGTTGTCCGCAGAGAATATTTCATTTGGTGCAACCGCAAAATCACATGTTAAAATGTTTAGCATGTCACGTAGCGCATATGAACATTGAGCACGTCATGGACCTTTAAATCTTTGATAGATTAAAGCATTTTTGCTTTTTTCATATTCCCGATGGATTCCATTGAAGCTAGTTTATTGGCTGTATATTAGCTGTTGCCTATTAGCCTAGGGAACGTAGGGCTATTAGGTGTCGTTTTGAAAAAAAACTGTAAAATTATAACGGAGAATCTTTGTGAGGAAAGATTTTTTAGAAAAAAAATGTGAATTTCTTTGCGTAGCAGTAGTTAGTTTGACATTCTGAAAAGCAACTGAAATGATTTCAAAGGGAGGAACACTCTGCATTGAATAAATATTTTGTTTCTTGATGTGAATTCGGCGAATATTCCCGCAGGTAATAGTGTTATCAAATTTCTAACACATCTGAATGTGCTCTTTCATTAAGAGGTTAAAAATTTCTGACTCGTCTCTATAAATATCTCCACACGCAGAAATGAAGAAGGTATGGAGAGGGGTAGGGGGGTGGGAGGAAGAGAGGAATTGCGGCGATTTATCACCGCAGGGAATTCCTTTCCAATATCGAAAAGCTTTTTTTCTCACTAATCATGCACAAACAATTGCTGTCTTTTTTTTTTGTCGTGCAGCGCTATCACTTTTCCCTATATGTAGCTATTTAAAAAATCTGACGCACTTCTTTCTGTCCACCTCTCTCCATCAAAGCGCTTGCTTCCGTTTATTCCAACTGCGGCTAATTTTCCCATCTAATTGACTAAACGTTAATGACTGCTGTGTTTTTTTAGTACTGATCAAAGCATTGAATTGAAAACTTTATCATGTTGGTTAATTGTTGAATTGGATAGGTTATTATCTTGTTTGCAGTAAGTATTCAGTCTTTCTTTTTTAAATTCGAGGGGGCGCACCGGTGTGGGAAGATGTGAAGGAGCTTGAGGGTAAGCCAAATGTGAAAGAGGCTTGCGTGAGACGGTTTTAGGTTCCTTCCACATACTTTTTACCATTTTGCTTAGGTAAGTTTGCTTTTGAGATTTTTTTTTGGATCCAAAAAAATCTGAAAAATATTTTTGAAACGTATTTTTCTTAAATAAATGGAGAAGAGTTTGAGTGATAGAACATTTTTTTTGTTTTGAAACTACTTGAAATTTTTTTAACGAAAAGTCAATTGTCACAATGAAGGAAAATTTTCGAGCAATAAAAAATCGGCCAAAATTTCAAATCACATAACACTTTTTTTCATGTCAATGTGAATGGGTTCCTTTTCATCGTTTTTTTTTCCAGATTCGTTTCAACGACCATTCTATAGTGCACGCATTGTGCACATTCAATAGATCGCCTATGAATCAAGGCCGAAATACGATTATTTTTTAAAATTTTTCTGTTGTTGAAACGGATTGCGCCAGGGCCATCTGCAACAAGCGTAGCAGCTCTATGATCATTTTAGTGCTCTTGCTAATTACGAATGGTTTATTCGTAGGGAAATCAATATTTTTAGAGAGAACAAATCGTTCATTTAAAAAAAAAAGAAAGAATTTCAAATCATTCATCCTTCTCACAATTTTTTTCGCTCATCTGTTTTTTTTTCTGAGTTTTAAATGATGATTATTTTGCTTTCAAATTTTTCTTCCCCAGAAATTTTCCCCTGTGAGATGACTAATGCTGAACTCGGACATGTTTTGTACCTATTGTACGCCTGTATTCTTTGTATTGCTGTACAGTATTATATTTCTGAATAGGTTCGTATAGCTTTGATATACATACGGTCGTTATGATTATCCACCAAACTCAGTCCAAGCATTTGGAGGCGCCAATCGTTGTGCATGTAAGCCCTCTTCGTCCCATTTCTTCCCGTTGCCCATCCTATCCCCCCCTTCCCTCCACCCTACCATTCTCCTCTTTTTGTGTCCTCGTGCCCACCAGATTTAGTCCACTTCCCAGATTATATCGCTTTTCTCTGGCGAGCTAAGATGCTGCAGTTGGCAAAGTTTATAGCGTATCTTGGCAATCAACGTGGTTGCCGGCGAACGGGCCGCATACGTTACACGGAGAAATTTATTGTATTTTGGTCACGCTTCGTTCTATCCATCAAGGCTGTGCTAGATAAAATGTTCACTATCTGTTCGCCTCAATGCATTCTTCCTCTAGGCTATCGCGTGAAGATCTGCAGATGTGCGCCTAACCGCAGCTGCTAACATAGTGCGGAGTTTAACTGTATTTCTTTTTAAATAGATTTGCGAGTTTTATTTCTCACCTTGCGACTAAATATAGATGACAAAAAAGGGACGGCAAAAATATCGTAAATGATAAAGGAGTTGGCAAGAAGAGTTGCGGAGTTGAGACCACATTTTGGCAAATGAAATTGAGTCCGATATGCAAAGAGGTTGGATGGCCCTCTAAGATGATCTGCGGAAAAAAAAACGATCAGAGAGGCAGCGATTCATAGCAGTTGGAGACGATATGAGGAGGCGTTTATTTGGAATGAATGTATAGTTGATTGAAAAATAAACAAAGGCTCCATGCGAATTGAAAGTGAGAAACAAAACTCAATTGTTTTTTTTTTCAACAGTTCCGACTGTCTGGATATCGTATAATGGCGTTTTTCTTTTCGTCATGGAGATTTGCGGCTTGGAAGATTATGCCTGAAAGTTGCAGAAAAGTGGTGTGTAATTTGGTAAGATATGGTCGATACTCCAGCTACAGAGAACGATGAGACGAAACGGATAGCACAGACGATGATTATGCGTGCCAATTATGAAACGAGCGGAGGCGATACAGCGCTGGCATTTAGGTTGATAATTTATCTTCATCTACATGTGTTATTCTATAATCATGTCATATCGTATCGTTCACTTGAAGGTTTGATAAGGTTTATTCAGAAGCTATCTCTTCAATTTTATTGTTCATTGCTCATACAGTTAGTTAAGATCGATGATTAATTAATTTTGAAACGATAAAAGTATTAATTAATATTAATAGCACTCGCACTTGGGTTGGCATTTAAGTGTAAGGATTAGTTAAGAATTTGTTGAAGCCAGCTATTTAAAACGGTGATCAGCAGGTGCGATTAATTAAAGAAAAATTGGAATGAAACAATTGATTTTTTAAATAAATTTTGAATCAGTCATATTAGTGATCAAATTTTGCATGGGATGGCAAAGTTGAGTTTTTGCAAGACTTACGTGGTGCTTTAACTCTTTTGAATTTAACTCCAGAAGGATTCATGCTTTGAATTGCACTGCAAATAAATGATTCATCAAACATAACGCGGAAAGTTCATAATCTTTTTTCCGCTGCCGCTTTCATTCTTTACCGGTTTGCTCTTTGCAAGTGCGACCTATGAAATGGTTCTTATATGGTTGTTTTTTTTTTCCATTTTATAAAGAGCCAAAAATCACCGTTTCATCGCTTTTCAAACGTAACAAAGAAATTTTGCTTACATTGAACGTTTGATCAACGATTCCAGAAATTACGCATAACGTGGCAACGATTTTTACGTGGCAACGGTGCAGTTCCATAACTTTGTTGTCATTGCACGATTTTTTCTCTTCTTTGCTCGTTTGGTGTCTTATTAAGAGAACAAATCGTTCATTTAAAAAAAAAAGAAAGAATTTCAAATCATTCATCCTTCTCACAATTTTTTTCGCTCATCTGTTTTTTTTTCTGAGTTTTAAATGATGATTATTTTGCTTTCAAATTTTTCTTCCCCAGAAATTTTCCCCTGTGAGATGACTAATGCTGAACTCGGACATGTTTTGTACCTATTGTACGCCTGTATTCTTTGTATTGCTGTACAGTATTATATTTCTGAATAGGTTCGTATAGCTTTGATATACATACGGTCGTTATGATTATCCACCAAACTCAGTCCAAGCATTTGGAGGCGCCAATCGTTGTGCATGTAAGCCCTCTTCGTCCCATTTCTTCCCGTTGCCCATCCTCTTCCCCCCCTTCCCTCCACCCTACCATTCTCCTCTTTTTGTGTCCTCGTGCCCACCAGATTTAGTCCACTTCCCAGATTATATCGCTTTTCTCTGGCGAGCTAAGATGCTGCAGTTGGCAAAGTTTATAGCGTATCTTGGCAATCAACGTGGTTGCCGGCGAACGGGCCGCATACGTTACACGGAGAAATTTATTGTATTTTGGTCACGCTTTGTTCTATCCATCAAGGCTGTGCTAGATAAAATGTTCACTATCTGTTCGCCTCAATGCATTCTTCCTCTAGGCTATCGCGTGAAGATCTGCAGATGTGCGCCTAACCGCAGCTGCTAACATAGTGCGGAGTTTAACTGTATTTCTTTTTAAATAGATTTGCGAGTTTTATTTCTCACCTTGCGACTAAATATAGATGACAAAAAAGGGACGGCAAAAATATCGTAAATGATAAAGGAGTTGGCAAGAAGAGTTGCGGAGTTGAGACCACATTTTGGCAAATGAAATTGAGTCCGATATGCAAAGAGGTTGGATGGCCCTCTAAGATGATCTGCGGAAAAAAAAACGATCAGAGAGGCAGCGATTCATAGCAGTTGGAGACGATATGAGGAGGCGTTTATTTGGAATGAATGTATAGTTGATTGAAAAATAAACAAAGGCTCCATGCGAATTGAAAGTGAGAAACAAAACTCAATTGTTTTTTTTTTCAACAGTTCCGACTGTCTGGATATCGTATAATGGCGTTTTTCTTTTCGTCATGGAGATTTGCGGCTTGGAAGATTATGCCTGAAAGTTGCAGAAAAGTGGTGTGTAATTTGGTAAGATATGGTCGATACTCCATCTACAGAGAACGATGAGACGAAACGGATAGCACAGACGATGATTATGCGTGCCAATTATGAAACGAGCGGAGGCGATACAGCGCTGGCATTTAGGTTGATAATTTATCTTCATCTACATGTGTTATTCTATAATCATGTCATATCGTATCGTTCACTTGAAGGTTTGATAAGGTTTATTCAGAAGCTATCTCTTCAATTTTATTGTTCATTGCTCATACAGTTAGTTAAGATCGATGATTAATTAATTTTGAAACGATAAAAGTATTAATTAATATTAATAGCACTCGCACTTGGGTTGGCAATTAAGTGTAAGGATTAGTTAAGAATTTGTTGAAGCCAGCTATTTAAAACGGTGATCAGCAGGTGCGATTAATTAAAGAAAAATTGGAATGAAACAATTGATTTTTTAAATAAATTTTGAATCAGTCATATTAGTGATCAAATTTTGCATGGGATGGCAAAGTTGAGTTTTTGCAAGACTTACGTGGTGCTTTAACTCTTTTGAATTTAACTCCAGAAGGATTCATGTTTTGAATTGCACTGCAAATAAATGATTCATCAAACATAACGCGGAAAGTTCATAATCTTTTTTCCGCTGCCGCTTTCATTCTTTACCGGTTTGCTCTTTGCAAGTGCGACCTATGAAATGGTTCTTATATGGTTGTTTTTTTTCCCATTTTATAAAGAGCCAAAAATCACCGTTTCATCGCTTTTCAAACGTAACAAAGAAATTTTGCTTACATTGAACGTTTGATCAACGATTCCATAAATTACGCATATTCGTTACGTGGCAACGATTTTTACGTGGCAACGGTGCAGTTCCATAACTTTGTTGTCATTGCACGATTTTTTCTCTTCTTTGCTCGTTTGGTGTCTTATTACAGGTATATGATATCTTGGGTTTGATAGCGTGATATCTCGTTTTACTCCCATAATATTATGTTTCATTGATTTAGGCTTATGCTATCCTACTTTGAACTTGTATTGAGCTTTTTTTAGTGACGTGGTTACTAGTGGCACGGCTCTCTACGACGTATCCGATTCGATTGGCTCGGACATGTTCTATTCATCGGGCTCTCGTAGCGGGAGTTTAGCAGTTGGAAGCCTTGATCGTGACCTCAATAGCTTTAAGAAGAGAATCGATGCGAATACCGAAGAGCAACGTGAACACACCGATATGATGGTGGGGCTACAACACAAGGTACATTTTGCTTTCTGATCTGAGTGGGAAATGCTCGAATATGGGGGTCTTCTGCTTCTTCATCATCCTCCCCTTCTCCTTTTCCATCTCATGCTCATTTGTTTGGTTTTTGTGGTGGTGGTTATGAGCAGAAACCTATTCAGGCCTTTTAGGACCCTCATAGATTGTGTTGTCCTTATACTTAGCTTCCAGTTAGCCATGCCAGTCGAACGTTGTGACTTTGGCATTCGGTGGCGTTATATGAATGACACCTCGACCTTCCATTTTGGCAGACGAAGGGGGGGGGAATGGGGAATAGAGCAGTGCAAAAATTTCAGACTTTGTTGACCCACGGAAAAAGGCCATGTTTACTGGTTTTTTTTTTGTATGGACTACAAAATAAAATCACATAAAAATTTGTAGTTCTGAGAACGGCTGACTTATATAAAGAGAGAAACTTTTATTGAAAGGGCACCATTGTCGGGGTTTTATGCCATATTATGTTTAGTCACTGAACTCAGTTCATCTTATACCTCTTCTCCATCAAATTCTGTCGGTTTGCAGGATGAGCGTTGGCAGTATGCACTGCATGATAGTAGTTCTCCTAAAAAACAATGTTCCCTTTAACAAGCCATTCCTCGCCTTCCACTTCCTTTTAAAGACCCCTGTTCGCACAAGGCCTCAAAGCTCGTTACCTTTCTGGGGAGCTAAAGTGCAGCATTCTTTGCATTTTGAATGTTTGCAGATTTATAGTATAATAACGCTGTACTAGTGCTGATCAACGAATGAGTATACTTTTGAAATGTAAAAAAAAACTAACACGTGGAATTGCTTGGAGAGGTCGAGATCGTTCTGGGCCATTTTATAGATAGAGGAGTACAGACGCCGAATTGCCGAAACTGAAAGGCAGATCACAACACAAAAGGCGGTTGAAGGTATTAGCTTCACGATCAAGGAAGCAAACGACACTTGGGTACCCGAACTGAATACGACCTTCACTGATTACGAATGGGCCAGCCGGCTGGATGAAGAGCGGCGCAGGTATTATTGCACTCTGGGTGCAGAGTGGTCGATATAGGAAATATTTATTGGAAAAACCTTAAAGTTTTTTCTTTTTTCTTTTTTTTGGCTTCTAAACGCGGTAGGATTAAATTTGGCATTTTAATGTTTATTCACATTTTCCATCATCCTGTCGACTGCGTACTTCTTTACTCCACTAGTATTGACTCTGAAAGAGAAGTTCTTTAGAAGTGTTCCTATATCATACATCTCTTTAGTCGGATTTCTTCTCCTCCTTCGTTCATAGACCTAATGATAAACTTAGTGACAAATTTATCAACGCACTAAATTCGAATTGGTGAAGCAGTTCTGTTGGTCATTGCACGATTTTTTCTCTTCTTTGCTCGTTTGGTGTCTTATTACAGGTATATGATATCTTGGGTTTGATAGCGTGATATCTCGTTTTACTCCCATAATATTATGTTTCATTGATTTAGGCTTATGCTATCCTACTTTGAACTTGTATTGAGCTTTTTTTAGTGACGTGGTTACTAGTGGCACGGCTCTCTACGACGTATCCGATTCGATTGGCTCGGACATGTTCTATTCATCGGGCTCTCGTAGCGGGAGTTTAGCAGTTGGAAGCCTTGATCGTGACCTCAATAGCTTTAAGAAGAGAATCGATGCGAATACCGAAGAGCAACGTGAACACACCGATATGATGGTGGGGCTACAACACAAGGTACATTTTGCTTTCTGATCTGAGTGGGAAATGCTCGAATATGGGGGTCTTCTGCTTCTTCATCATCCTCCCCTTCTCCTTTTCCATCTCATGCTCATTTGTTTGGTTTTTGTGGTGGTGGTTATGAGCAGAAACCTATTCAGGCCTTTTAGGACCCTCATAGATTGTGTTGTCCTTATACTTAGCTTCCAGTTAGCCATGCCAGTCGAACGTTGTGACTTTGGCATTCGGTGGCGTTATATGAATGACACCTCGACCTTCCATTTTGGCAGACGAAGGGGGGGGGAATGGGGAATAGAGCAGTGCAAAAATTTCAGACTTTGTTGACCCACGGAAAAAGGCCATGTTTACTGTTTTTTTTGTATGGACTACAAAATAAAATCACATAAAAATTTGTAGTTCTGAGAACGGCTGACTTATATAAAGAGAGAAACTTTTATTGAAAGGGCACCATTGTCGGGGTTTTATGCCATATTATGTTTAGTCACTGAACTCAGTTCATCTTATACCTCTTCTCCATCAAATTCTGTCGGTTTGCAGGATGAGCGTTGGCAGTATGCACTGCATGATAGTAGTTCTCCTAAAAAACAATGTTCCCTTTAACAAGCCATTCCTCGCCTTCCACTTCCTTTTAAAGACCCCTGTTCGCACAAGGCCTCAAAGCTCGTTACCTTTCTGGGGAGCTAAAGTGCAGCATTCTTTGCATTTTGAATGTTTGCAGATTTATAGTATAATAACGCTGTACTAGTGCTGATCAACGAATGAGTATACTTTTGAAATGTAAAAAAAAACTAACACGTGGAATTGCTTGGAGAGGTCGAGATCGTTCTGGGCCATTTTATAGATAGAGGAGTACAGACGCCGAATTGCCGAAACTGAAAGGCAGATCACAACACAAAAGGCGGTTGAAGGTATTAGCTTCACGATCAAGGAAGCAAACGACACTTGGGTACCCGAACTGAATACGACCTTCACTGATTACGAATGGGCCAGCCGGCTGGATGAAGAGCGGCGCAGGTATTATTGCACTCTGGGTGCAGAGTGGTCGATATAGGAAATATTTATTGGAAAAACCTTAAAGTTTTTTCTTTTTTCTTTTTTTTTGGCTTCTAAACGCGGTAGGATTAAATTTGGCATTTTAATGTTTATTCACATTTTCCATCATCCTGTCGACTGCGTACTTCTTTACTCCACTAGTATTGACTCTGAAAGAGAAGTTCTTTAGAAGTGTTCCTATATCATACATCTCTTTAGTCGGATTTCTTCTCCTCCTTCGTTCATAGACCTAATGATAAACTTAGTGACAAATTTATCAACGCACTAAATTCGAATTGGTGAAGCAGTTCTGTTGGTCATGCACTGAAAGTGCGAAAGAAGGATGGCAGACCCGTTTCATATATCTCGAAGCGGCTATCCTATCTTCTGTCGTAATGGCAAATAAGCCGTTCTAGATGACTGTGCAACAGTTCTTTTCTCAAGCGTTCAGTTGTTCTGTACTGTACTGTACTTTTACTTCTGATACATATAAGTTGGGTAATGCGTAAATTTTTTTCGCAGATCAGTATATTTTGCTTCAGATATTATTATAATTAATTAATTAGAATTTCTAGCGCTCAAAGTTTTTATTGTTGACCGAGGATTACTTTTTATTAAGCAATCTATTTTTTACACCTTTCAAGCATGGGCTTCTGTTGGACGAGGATTTATGTTCAGTAGAAAATGCAATGCTTTTGCGTAGGAATGATGAGCTGCGTATGCAAATAGCGCAGCAACAAATCGACATTCAACGTCTTCAGAAGCAGTTCGAAGCGGGAATGTACGATAAAGAAAAAATGTATCAACAACGTGAAAAGGTGAGCTGTTTGGCAAATTATAAGGCTTACTGGGAAAAGCCTGATGATTTGATATTATCGAATTTAATCGAATCAGATTTACACTAGGATATCGGAAAATCAAAGGACACTTGCAGTTATTAGGTTGTTTTCGAAAGCTTATTGCTATAACGGATGGCTCCAAACTGAAATTCTGACGCTAAGAATGTAGCTTTGATCGAATGAACTATAGTGAAGATGCTCACCTACTGAAGTGGTTCGGTTTGAGTTGTGCGATGTTTCACGAAGAATGGTAAATTGCATTTCAGAATCTTGCTTACTATTTGAACGCTGAGCAGAGAAAAATGATGGACGTTATGGAGGAACTGCAGAGAGTGCGAAGGCAATTCGCTGATTACAAGGAGCAAACTGAGCGTGATCTCGAGAACCAGAAGAACGAGGTAGCTAAGGTCACGCGTAATGCTGCAAGTGGTACGCATCGTCTCAGTGAGCATGGGGTATGTGCGTAACACACTTTGAACACCTCGAAAGACTTGGAAAGAGCTTTCTAGGGTCGAGGAATTTTTTAGAAGTTTTTTCATTGATAATTTGACTTTGTGATACCATGAACTTTCTCTCCCATTAATCTCTTCAGACTAGTAAAGCTTAGCCGCTACTGGCCACCAGAAAATCTGTCGGCCGTGGTTTTCGTGTAAGACACGGTTCTTACTGTTATTGCATTCCCGACAGATGAGCAGCTTGACGGGAAACTGAAGTAAGCTTTGGCTCATTTATTTACTGCAAATATTACGTCGGAAAAATTATATTTTTTTGCTTGTATATCTATCATTTATATGACCGGATGGTTTCTGTCGATCACAACTTTGGAGGCATTTATATATAGCGTGCATTGTTGCGAAGCAACACAGAAAAATCTCTAGAGTAGCGTCTCAGTAATGAGACAGCCTCGAAAGAGCAACATATACAGCAGTATGCAAGAAAGGCGACTTATTTTATGACTTACGATTGCATTAAGAGAACGTTTTTGAATAAGTAAAATCGGAAATAGAATTTTCGTTGTAAGCATGGTATAGAAGGGCAGTCGATGTGGGAGCAGAATGGGCCAAAACCCATGTAGTTATCACCCGACTATTTCATAAAACGTTGTTGCTTGCCGGTTTGACAATCTTTTTTTTTTAAAACGCGTCTTGCCCGTTATCCACGGAGGGCTAAAAACTAGTAGATAGTGCGTGCCAACTTGAAAATCCGGAGATTAATCGTTTATATGGCTGCAGTTTTTCAGTGATACCTACGTAGCCGTAAAATATAATTTGGGTGAAAATTCTGTTGCAGTTTTCGGTGATTTTGATTGCAGAATCGTCGGAGGTAGATACTGTATTAGTCCGCACAAAGCCTCCTTGGGCAGGTCCACTTTTCTGGAATGGCTGAAACAATAGCTTCCGCCTCGGTGTAGTTCTCCAGCCTCCCGCCTCCTCCTGTGAGTAATTCTGGTATGATTTGGCCCTTCACGCTAAAATTGCCACTTTGTAAAGATTTAAAGAAGTAAGCTCCCATCCTTTCTATCTTTGCAAAAGCTTAAATTGCATAGCCCTCTGGGGCTTTATTTGAGATAGTGTCATAGGTTTGCTGCAGAATTTAAGCACTAACAGGAGGAACGATAAATTGCAGCTTTTCAATATTTCCAGAAAACAATATGAAATACCGTTTTTAAGGATGTTGGATTGTCGCAAGACGTGATAATTTCTGAAGCGCTGCAAAGATTCCGTGAACAGCAAGCTGCTCCAGTTGGTGCATCTGTTGAAGATTACAACGCACTTATGAGAAAGTAAGCATCAGATTTTTGAAGCATCGTTTCAAAGAAATCTATGAAATTGATTGAAGCATATTTCACTTAGAGTTTTCCCTAGCGGGCAAAAGAACATTTGGAAACCAAGGGACCAAGGGAAACCAAGGAACCAAACCAGGAGACTACCGAGGGGCTTTCAAGAGTGAAACAAAATTCGCAAAGAGTAGTTATTTATAGTCGAGTTGGAAGAGGAGAGGAGAGATTCGTTTCTCTCCCTACCTTGCTTCCCATCCCCTCAGCCTTCCACACTGTTTTCTTCCTCTTTCATCGTTGGAAGGCGAAAAATTAAAAGTGGAAGATTTCACCCTTAACTATTTTATTCAGGTTAGCCTTGTTCCGAAGTGCTGATTACCAGCTTTGCAGGTTCTGCACAGTATATTCGTTGCTTTCTAACTAAATATCATCTCTTTCTCTATCTCTTTTCCTTACATCTTTTTCTTTTGGTTCTGTGATGTAAGCGGGAATTGCTATTAAACACCGGACATTTGGCTCCCCTCGTGCCGTTAAACCGCAAAGTTTTGGAAAAGGAAGCAAATGGTATGAGTCGGTTTTAGATTATTATCACTGTTGTCTGTTGGGGCACCAATGTTCCCGCGTAGAATGAGAAATTCCATGCAGGAAATGCATTGAGAAATCACCATCTCTGCTGCCTTCCTCAAAAAACTTTTCAAACTGCTCCTTATACAGCTCTCATTGCTGGAAGAACGCTGTTCGTAAAGAGATGTAAAAAGTATATTTGTGCGATTCAGAGCGAGCTGAATCATAGGCCTTACATACTTTCGATGTTACTGAACGAAGAAGTGGTCAGATTTACGTCGTAAGGCTAGGTGAGCCTAGTGCTACTCTGCCAAAATAATGCCAGAGAAGGGCAGTATAATGAGTATTCATAAAGTTTTTGAAGGAAAAATGCTGTATTTAGTAATGCTAAAGAAGTGGCGCAATAAAACGGGCCATTTGCATGGAATTGTTTATTGAGCACTCCTGGGGGGGGGGGGGGGGGGGGCAAAGTTGTTTCGTTAGGAATGAGCGAGAGGGATCATTTTACAATTTTTCATGCTTGGCAAAGTCAAACCATTCGTTGTTAGCTGTGCATCGAAATGTTATGTACTCCCTCCTGGTCAGTTGTTTTGATCCACAGCTGACCGTTTGCAAACTGTCTGCTTCATCCAATAAACGCCGTAAGCAATCTTGCGGTTTGTACGTCCCGTCGCTAATTCGTGATCAATTCTGTAAAAAAACTAAATACTGTGTTAAATATCGTGAGTCTTATCTGGCGGCATGGCTGTTTTTATTCACCCTAAATAATGTTCGAGGACCACGTTCCTATCCATAAAATACTGATAGGATGGGTGTTCCAAGTAGCGGTGCACCTCTGTCACCTGCGTCCAGTTCATTTGCAACTGTCTGCATCTGCCGAAGTATCATGTCTTCTCACTGCTGGTCGTGAGCATTTTATGATCGTATTTGTACGTTTATTTTTACCAGTATGTTAACAATCTGTTCAGTGGGCTTTTTTTCTGGTGAAGGGGGTTAGAAGTAGTAAAGTAGGAATGTATAGCGTAGCATGCTTCAGTGCATTAATTTATAGGTACGAAGAGACTGTGCAACGAGTGATCGAACTGGAATCACGTGGAGATGGTAACTCAACGAAACTGATTACATTGGAGGCTGATTTAAGAAGAACAAAAGACAAGCTTGCTGAATGTCTCGTATGTTCACTTACGTCTCTGACTGATAACTTCTAATTATTTGGCTGTTAAAAAGTTACTTCGAGGATTTTTCTTCTTCTGAATCTGATTTTTTTAACGTGGCAAAGAAGAAGCGAGAACAGTGACTAGAAGCAACATGAACATTGCCTAATCCGCCGTCAGCAGTTTCTGGTTGATTTTATCAGGTTCAAAGGACTTACCGGCGTTTTTCTGTTGAAAATTTTGCATGCACAAAGGCGCTTTAAGGGTAGTAGGGTCATACAGGTTAAGCGTGCATTACTGTTAAAGGGTGAAACTACGGAATTTTGAGAGCGTTTCATACGGCGGGTTAATGTAGCGGAACGCAGTGTTGCTCATATTTTATCATTTATTCGAAGCAAGCTTATGCTATGGGCACCGCTTTCGAAGCGCCGCATATCGTGATTGTCTCTTGGCGTGCTTTCCTACTCGTTCTGATTGAGTTGGAACCGTGTTGAAATCATCGTTTTTTTTTTCAGGAGGTTCTGCGCAAATTATATGACCTAGCCTCAGAGTCAGACAGAAATGGCGATCTTAAAGATGGGATGCGATCGCTCTCTCCTGGTAACGGCTTTTGCAATCTTTTTTGGTTAAAAATTTATCGGTAAGAACACCGATCACTGATAAAGGTTGTGGCAATTATTGTATTTTTATTTTCGGTCGAGTCAATTTTGTTTTTTTTTTCAGAAATGTATCACTAAACAGTGTCCAGCAAATGAGATAGGAGAGCTCAAAATGATAATAATCGGCTTTGGAAATGTCTTTAAACCTGTTTGTGTGCTAATTTATAGGTACGAAGAGACTGTGCAACGAGTGATCGAACTGGAATCACGTGGAGATGGTAACTCAACGAAACTGATTACATTGGAGGCTGATTTAAGAAGAACAAAAGACAAGCTTGCTGAATGTCTCGTATGTTCACTTACGTCTCTGACTGATAACTTCTAATTATTTGGCTGTTAAAAAGTTACTTCGAGGATTTTTCTTCTTCTGAATCTGATTTTTTTAACGTGGCAAAGAAGAAGCGAGAACAGTGACTAGAAGCAACATGAACATTGCCTAATCCGCCGTCAGCAGTTTCTGGTTGATTTTATCAGGTTCAAAGGACTTACCGGCGTTTTTCTGTTGAAAATTTTGCATGCACAAAGGCGCTTTAAGGGTAGTAGGGTCATACAGGTTAAGCGTGCATTACTGTTAAAGGGTGAAACTACGGAATTTTGAGAGCGTTTCATACGGCGGGTTAATGTAGCGGAACGCAGTGTTGCTCATATTTTATCATTTATTCGAAGCAAGCTTATGCTATGGGCACCGCTTTCGAAGCGCCGCATATCGTGATTGTCTCTTGGCGTGCTTTCCTACTCGTTCTGATTGAGTTGGAACCGTGTTGAAATCATCGTTTTTTTTTTTTCAGGAGGTTCTGCGCAAATTATATGACCTAGCCTCAGAGTCAGACAGAAATGGCGATCTTAAAGATGGGATGCGATCGCTCTCTCCTGGTAACGGCTTTTGCAATCTTTTTTGGTTAAAAATTTATCGGTAAGAACACCGTTCACTGATAAAGGTTGTGGCAATTATTGTATTTTTGTTTTCGGTCGAGTCAATTTTGTTTTTTTTTTTCAGAAATGTATCACTAAACAGTGTCCAGCAAATGAGATAGGAGAGCTCAAAATGATAATAATCGGCTTTGGAAATGTCTTTAAACCTGTTTGTGTGCGCGAAATAATAGTGTAATAAATTTGTTGTGTCTGCTGATCGTCACCCTTGTGTTGATCGAGTTGTGAGGCGAGGTGGAGCTGATGAAGAAGATATTTATTGAGGGAGATTAACCGCACAGTAGAAGACCAGAATAGGACAAGACAATAAGCACCAAGAAGCACTCTCCATACAGTCGGTGATGCGTGATGTGGTGTGATCTGATTGGCTAGGGGATGTGCAAATTTAAGAATTGAGGGGTGCGAAATACTTCGTAGTTAATATCAGTGACAAAGCGCGTGCGTACCCAACAAAATTTATTGCACGATACTTGTAGTATATGTAATACTTGTAACATACTTGTAATATAATGTAGCTGTTATTTTTGTGATATATGTGCGTAATTAGATTTCGTAGATGTTCTCAGGTGGAACACGTGTTATACCATCAGAAGTATATCGAGGTATGCGGAACGTGATCCGAGCTCGTGATAATCAATTAGAACATGTGCAGCGCAAACTGAAAAATTCTGACTCGCAGGTTTGTTGTTCATATCAGTTGTCGATGCAGTTGAATTAAGGTTTTCCGGCTATGGTTTTGAAATTAGACAAGAGTGACCTACTTTGGAGAGCACATCAGGAAAAGATGAAAGAGCTTTGATACAGAGATTTTAATTTCCAGTAATAGCTTGATCAAAATTAAACAATTGGCAGTAGCAAGATATGCATTTTGGCGATTCAAACCAGCCTATTTTATAAGCCACTAGCAAGGAGGTCCAATTTTTATGACCTAGCGGCTCGTATAAATCTTCTGCTCAAGATCCGTCCTTTTCAACTCGACCGCTCGTTAAATACCTGGAGATTTTTGGCTATGCGTAATTTCTTACTCCCCTCCATCTCCCTTCCCTGTACTACTCCTTCCGTCGGGCCCTTCACTGGGTGATAAGTTCACTCAAAAGTATTGGGGTTTTGAAAACTCGTTCGAATTTTTTTGCGCAAGGCTCTTTTGGGTGTTTCTTAGAGAAGGAGTAGAAAGGGGAATGCAAAAGTGAGAGAGGAAAATATGAGATTTCAGAGTCTGTCATATTGTCTGCCAAAGATGTAGACATTTAAAGGAAGGAATTATCCATATGTGGTTTTATGCAAGTGTCTAATTAAGATAGATGAACTGACAACGCGCTTAGAGGGTGCCGAAGAGACGCGTCGACGAACGGAGAAGCAGCTTGCTGAAGCAAAACGCGAAATTAATACTCAGTAAATTTGTTGTTTTTTGTGATGTTTAAAAAAGATGCTGATTGGTCATTATAGCGAGTGACTGGTTATCCTGTTAAAAAATCCAGTAATTTGTAGAATATATCACCTTTTTGTAGTAGAATTTGTAGAATATCAGTAATTGTAGGTTCAGTTTGGTTCTCCACTTAGCAGTCAAGGTATTCAGATAGGTAGGTTACGAAGAAAACTTTCGATTCTTTTTTCTGACTCGTTAAATCCAGTGAGGTTACTGTCGTAAGGAATTTCCGAGTTTGCCAGATCGTCTCTTTCATCTTGCTCAAGGGCGCAGATGAATCACTGTTAAGCTCGCAGCCTTTATCGATATCGTCAATTGCTAGTCACAAAGAGCAGTTTGAAGCTGAAATGTTAACTGGCGCACAGGGAAATGTGAAAAGGTGAGAGGAAAGGGGGAAAAAATTTTCAAAAATTAAGATCTCAAAGCGCTCCGATTGTCATTGGGGTCCCAGCCAGGCGCACTGATTGGTAAGTATGTTGGTCTCCCTGCACATTCATTCCATAGCGCCGAGAAATGTTAGAGGAGAAAAATGACTGATCGCTCTCCAGAACGGCTGGCTACCAAGGGTTTATGTCGTTCATTCAGAACGGCTGGCTACCAAGGGTTTATGTCGTTCATTCAGAACGGCTGGCTACCAAGGGTTTATGTCGTTCATTCATCTGCGCATATTGCACGAGAACGATTTCTGTACCTTTCATGAAACGGATCACCGCCCGAAACATATTGCATTTCCTTGGAAAGAAACTGTCCATCAGGTTCTGCCTTTTGGGACGATAGAAAGGTGGGCAACTTCTACCCGAAAAAGGGCCCTCGCTCAAGAACAACGACAGTTTCTGCACCGTCCCAAAAAAGGGTTTTAATAAAGGGGTTTTGGCAGGGCATTCAAATTCAGTGAAAGATCACGTTTACCGTTTTACAGTCAGCGGGCTGTGGACGATGCTCATCGTGAGTTGAGGCGTATGGAGGATCGTTTGCGTATCGTTGAGTCGGAGAAGATAGTAGCCGAAAATGCACGCAGACAATTCGAGGAGGAGATTCGAAGACTCAAAATGTAAGCTTTAGTTTTATCTGAAAATGACCCAAGTTGAATACCACCGCGGTAATAGTTGAAACCCTTCCTCTCAAGCAACAAAAGAATTCAGTCGAGCTATGTTATGGTCATTTCAGTGTTGTTACTGTTTTTTTCTAATTGACGCAGCTTTTTCTGAAGCCAGTGTGAATTCATTATTTGATTTGCATCTGCTTTCATAGTTTAACGGAATATTTTTAAATAAACTCATGAGTGGATATTATTTTGCACTCTATTCTGCTTCGCGCTAAGAACTTTGGAGAATGTTTGGGGAAGGCTGACGGGCGATTATATAGGATCGATCGTGCGATCCAAAATGAAATTATTCGCCATTAATGGTCGATGAGATTTTTTAACGACGAGCTACGCTTTTCTACGCAGTGAAAAAATTTTAAAACCACAGGCAATCACATATTTTGGACAAAATTTATATAATTTAAAATTTGTATAAAAGGTTTAAATGAATTTATATAAAAATTTATATGATCATGTGATCCTGAATAACTTTATGTTCACACTAGTTCGATTGCATATGTGCTAGATATTAAAGAGTGTGGTTTTACTCTACACGTTGTATTCTTTAATTAAAAAACGTGTGATTGATTGATGTGTCGCTTTTGTTTATTTAAACCGCCTTCGATCAGGCGTTCTTGAGGAACCCGAATCGCCGTAATGAATGACTGCATCAAATTTTATGGCATTTTAAATCATTTTGTGATGGTGACTGCTTAAGACCTTATACTGTTTATAGCAGACATTGATCACTGATCTGTTGTGGGCGAGTTTTAATTGCCTCTTAACCGCTAAAAATGTTAACAGTAGTTTTAATTCGTCACCACCGATTGGTTTTGTTAAAGCATCTTAATCACACTGAGTAAACTTTGCCAAAAAAAAGTTGGTTGTTTTTCATTCTGTTAGGCGATTTCAAGTTTGCTGTTCAGCAAAATTATTCGAAGTAAAGCAGTAATGTTCGCAGAAGATTCTTATGCCGCTCTCATTTGGGCATTGTTTGAATTGACCGCTGTCTGACGAAATGATTTTCAGCGCAATTTCAGTCATACGTTAACAAGCAGTTAAGGCGTACGGTGAAAGCGGACGTTGTAAGCCTTGAAATATTCGGTAATAAATTGGAGAATGCGTAGAACTTCGACGGGACATGAACTTTATGTAACTTCCCCTCCCTCCTCCACCCCACCCCCTCCTTTTTCACCTTCCCATTTCCCTTTCACCTACCCCTTAGTTGGGTAGTATTAATAAGCAGTAATCCGGCTTCGACTTGAAATCGCAGCTCGCACCTAACAGATAAATGAACTAGTGTGAAAAACGAAAGCGAAGAACGAGGAAAAGGGGAAAACGTAGAAAAGGAAAAGATGGTCGCAAACTGACAGGGCAAAATGGTGAAGTCGTTTTGGCGGCCAGCATTCTTTTATTTCCCTACCATTCTTTTTTTCAGGTTAGTTGACCAAACTGCCGCCGAGGGCGAGAGAAGGGCGTTGGAAGAAGCAGAAGCTCAAAAGAATATTGTCGAAGATGAATACAAAACTCTGTATGTGGACTGCCGCACTTTGTTAATGGTGGCTGTTGCGGGCGGAAGGCGATTTTTCGTCCTGTCTTGAATTATGAAGTGTGGAATTCTCAAACCATGAAAAAATTGCCGCAAAAATCCCATGAAAACAGATATTTCCTTATTTTCTTCTTTGCAGTATTCATGTAATTCCTATTCTTGCCAGAAAAACAGAGTGACTTTTTATGAAGTTGTCTCGTGCTCGCGCGTATCCATCTGCCTTTTACCTCGGAAACTTTGCGCGGATGCCATTGGTTTGCACCGTAATTCATTGCTATTATTTCAGTTCGCAAAATTTGCTACAATTTAGTTATTTGTAGTTTGATTTCGATAGAATGCCAAGATTGTTTAAAAGTGGAATGTCTGTAGTTTAGTGTAGCATAAGGAGTATTGCATGTATTGAAACATTTTACTAGAAAGTTAACAACATTGATCGTATCCGTTTTGAACAATTTAACGGAGTATATCTTTAAGACTAATCTGAGATTCACGCTTTTTGCTGGTATTTTTTGTTATGTTGAGCAAAATATCGCGGTTTTCTTTGCTCTTAAGGGCTGCAAATTCAAATCATGCTTGCGGGAACGCTTTAAACGTGCTTAATGAGGAGATACTCCTTTGAGAAGGACTTGACTTTTGTATAGTAATGTTACGGATGTTCGCAGTGGTATTAAAGTGTGATTCTGAAGGTCAGACCACCAAAACATCCGTCTCTGTGGAATCAGTTGTTTTCAGAATTGGCGCTGAAACATTTGGAAGATGCGAAAGGCAGTTTGCTAAAAGATTTGGAAAGCCAGCGGGCCCGTTATGATACGACCATTAATGAGCTGGACATTTTGCAAGCGAATCTCGAAACGGCCACTAAAAATACGTCCCTAATCGAAATGACCATCAAAGAAGTGAAACTAGAACGTGATCAGATTAGGTCAGTTATTATTTAAATGTTAGTTTAATCGAAACATATAGCAGAGTGAGGGTAGATCTGTTAGTGGATCTTCAAAAAGGTCGTTGATCATTTACAAATATTTCCATGGTCACTCACGTTTTGGGTCTGTTCGCCCATTCGTCTATAATAATGTGGAGAAGTTGAAAGAGGAGATGTTTAAAGTCATGAATTATTCAGTCTTTTGTTCGGTCTTCCGAATAGATCACGAGTTGCGTGAGCTTGACTTCATTCCCCCTTGGAACTTTCAAGCAGACGTTTCAAAACAATGTTATATTTTTGTAGCCATGGAAATAACGTTTATATTTTAGCAAAGAGAAAGATGACCTTTCGCGGCAGCTAGCAGATGTTACTCACAGTTTCGAAATGGAGATCAAGAAGAGGGAGAATATTGAGAGATCTTGTCTGAGTAAGTCCTCTAATTCGTCACAAGCATTGTACTGGTTCGTTTATATCTTGGCACCGTTATAGCGACTCTACATGTAGAGACCTTAGAAATCTGCGTGGGGCAATGTTAGAGTACGTGTAAATAGTTGACGGGTGTACCTGTGTACGGGTGCTTTGTGATTATTGCACTTTCGGTGTACTCCTGATGATGGCGTGAAGTTACCAAGCGTCAAATAAGTGCTGATCGTTATTAAGTTGTTAAGCAGTAGCAATATTTCTTCAACTATTGTCATACGCCTTGCACAAGTTGGGTCTGGGTTTCTACGTCGCCGGCAATGGGGCTATTGGGCTATTATGTTTTAAATGAGCGCAATTAAAAAAGAGTTGTTTTAGGAATTCCTGATGTCTCTTTTTAAAGTAACGAATGTTTGACGCAGCCACCTTCCGCTTTTCACCTATATTCGTTTCCTCGCCTGCTTTCTTCTCAGGCTTTAGGCAACTGATGCACGGTGCGCAGCGTTGTGCTCTTCATCCGCTTCCTTCAACATTTAGGCAGTTTAGTCGAATAAGAGCCATCCTTCGAATTCAAACATGCCGACATCTTCAAATTTAATCCTGTCCATTTTTTGGCGAAGTTAAATGTCACTGTTCCCGGGCGACTGAATTCGGCGATGTATGTATGGTCTACGTGTTGGATCGGTCCTCTGGATGAGGGGTCCCATAATGAAGTTTACTTTGATTTACATGTTTACAGAGCATGTGGAGGATATTGACAAGCTCAAGGCTCGTATAACTGAGTATGAAAAGCAAATAATGGCGCTGCGTCGTCAGAATGACGAACTGGACACTCGGGTGAAGACAGGTGAGGCTAAGATAACAACTATCGAGAATTCGCTCAGCTCGGCGCAAACCGAGATCAGGAAAATTACCGAACTGAACGATAAGCTACAAAAGGAGAAACAACACATGATGAGGTGAGCCTCACCTCGCTTTTGTTTTTTTTTTTTCTGCGCTTACATGCATACGCATAACAAAGGGAGTGAGAGCATAGCGGGAAGCAATGGGGACATTTATTCCCTCTATCCACTCCTCTTTCCTCCACCATTGCTCCGCCAGTAAAACAGGAACACTTAAAATTGAACGTCGCTTGTTATCGGTAAAGTTTTCTTTTCCGTACATTCTTATTTTTCACCTGACTAGCAGTTTTCTTTCCTTGGTTTTATTTAGCTCAAGGCTCGTATAACTGAGTATGAAAAGCAAATAATGGCGCTGCGTCGTCAGAATGACGAACTGGACACTCGGGTGAAGACAGGTGAGGCTAAGATAACAACTATCGAGAATTCGCTCAGCTCGGCGCAAACCGAGATCAGGAAAATTACCGAACTGAACGATAAGCTACAAAAGGAGAAACAACACATGATGAGGTGAGCCTCACCTCTCTTTTGTTTTTTTTTCTGCGCTTACATGCATACGCATAACAAAGGGAGTGAGAGCATAGCGGGAAGCAATGGGGACATTTATTCCCTCTATCCACTCCTCTTTCCTCCACCATTGCTCCGCCAGTAAAACAGGAACACTTAAAATTGAACGTCGCTTGTTATCGGTAAAGTTTTCTTTTCCGCACATTCTTATTTTTCACCTGACTAGCAGTTTTCTTTCCTTGGTTTTATTTAGAGAAAAATTCATCTAAGCGGACGCTGTGGTATCCATAATCGGGATCAACAGGTTTTCCGAAAATTTTTTTCGCTTTCCATTTTGTGCTTAAACTAAATGGATGCAGCTACTCTAAGACGGTCAGATGCATACGCGTCTATCTTTTCCCTATAACGTCTGATCTTGAGTCTGCCTTTTTCGAATCTTTGGGATGATTTCCTTGTCGAGCAGTCACGGCTACGCTTGTATGACCGTACCATCTCTTCTCTTTTTCTCGCGACTTCCGTGTTTAGTTGTTGCTTCATTTTTGCAAAAATTTCTTTGCATCTGCACAAGTACATGCGCCTGTCGGTTTTCTCAGTTCGCCGAAGCTCTAGATATACGAAATTTGGTTGAGATTATATGCTCCTAGAACGATCTCGCATACGGACATTCCATGCCGATACGTAAGCATCAAAAACAGTTATGAAAATGGTAAAAAGAGTTTGTGCATGATTTGTGCGGTTGGACAACGATCGTTTGCAACGTTTGCATAATCGCTTGCTTATTTCGTCATAGCAGCGCATTCGTTATTGTTCATTTTTCTGGCGAATACAGTATTCGTTCTGAAGGATAGAGCCGCGAAAGTGTATTCTTCTCGGGTGTATCTACTGGCTTCTCATGTCGTTTCTTGCCCTTCTTCCCATTTCTTTCTTTTCAGGTTTATTTGACACTTCGATGCAACATTACCTGGAAATTCAGCTGAGAATACATGATAAATTTTCCCTTCTTCAGCTGAAAGATTCTCGGTTGTTTTTTTATCTCAGTGGCCAATCTTTAGTTTTTTAACCTTTTTTTTCTAAAGATGTCGTCGTCAAGCATACGAGATCACCATTTCGATGTATAGTATCCTATCACTTCCGAATGGTGCTTCATCGAAGGCAATGGTTGGAATCTGCGAAAGCGGCAGATAAACTTCCAAATAATGACACTGTTCATGACCATATATGTGCTTAATATCCTTTCATTACTTCCCCATTCTCTCGTTCTCCGGCCTCCCTTTCTCCGCCCTTTCTGTTCCTTCCACTTGGATATTGAGTGCGATGTGCTTGCTAGTCGTCAGTTTACCTCGAGTGTAAGCAGAGATTGCAACTTGCTGAACAAATGAGAAAAACAGTTTAAAAGTAAGGGAGGAAAGAGGAAATCGCAAACGGATGCATTTATAATTCGTGGGCGTAACCAAAACGCAGGTTATTCCTACTCACTACCGCGGCAGCAACAAATACAAGACGACCTTAATGTACTGCAAAGAGTCGCAAATCACGCCGTCAGAGTCATTCACAATCTTAAATAATTCGAGCGCGTTACGGAACGCAAAGCCCAAATCAATACAGCTTGGGAGATATTTCAGCATTGAGCAGCGCGGAATTTACAGTGATGGCTGAGAAGATGGAAAACGACGAACTTAGTGAGAACTTCAGTAACATGCTGACAAAAACAACCCATGACCGAATGAGGGGAGGAATGTACACCTTTGAAACATTCTGGACAAATTACGCACTGAAAAGGATGGGATACCGAGCGGCTGCTTTCCTCCACATACTGTTGCCTTTGAGCTGAAGAGTAGTGATGTATTGTGGTGGGAAGATGTCATATGGAGAAAAAATATACACCTAAGTGAACGACCATTATGATTAAATGATGTGCTTATCATGAAATGATTACTCCTCTTTTTTTGGTCTTTGTATTGTCTTCGTACTACCTTTGTAATGTCGCAGAGGTGGTCGTTGCCAATCCACTAAGTGAAAGATTCGATTCGAAAAAATGTTCGGAATTGGCAAGATGGTAAGCTTATAGCTATTTAAGGGCTTCCTGAATTCATCGAACGAATGATTCGGCATTTTCTAGTTCAAAACAGAAGGTTGAAGCGGAAATGGATATGACAAAAGAGAGGATTCGTAAGTTGGAGCTGGAAATCGAAAAGGTGAAGCAGGAGAACAATACTTTGCAAGAGAACGAACAGAAAGCGCGACAGGTACATAAAGAAGAAGAGAACAAAATTAGTCGTTTTGAAAGGGAGCTGAAGGAAGCGAAGGCAGAAATTGGAGAACTCAAAAGTAAATTGCTTTTTTTTTGATAATTAAGGTAATTTGATAATTAATTAAATTTTTGATAATTTTCTTGATAAATTTTTTTGATAAATTGCTTGTTTATTTATGCAACGAACAGTAACATTTGCCATTCATCAAACGCAAAACATGAAATATACATGTCGTGAATTACAAATGGGAAACAATTTGCATAGGAGGCCCCGAAAGAGTGGCGGCCAATTTTATATATTGATCACCTTGTTGCTAATGCGCTAGATAAAATTTTCAAGGTACCAAAGGTGGCGGCCAATTTTATATATTGATCACCTTGTTGCTAATGCGCTAGATAAAATTTTCAAGGTACCAAGGGTATATTGGATTTAGTAAAGCCTTTTTTTTACACAAGAAAGTAAAAAGTAAATCCCAAAGTGGGGAACTGTAATGCGCCTGTAAGTGGGGTCGAGGTGCTTGCTGGCAGGTCCGAAGCCGGAAAAAGCATTTTATGGCCATGCGAAGTTTCAAGTTGTTTCCTTGATGGGGAGGGCGGCCGTGAATTTCTAAAACCCTTCGTTACAGCATTACGAAATTCATGGTTTTCAATAACAGGGAAGCTATTGCTGATGGGGAATATGTCGAGGAGGGGCTTTTTAAAGTGTTTTACACTTTAAAGGAGAGGGGTAAAGGAAAGATGTAGGGTTTCCACCTTAAATCGAAGTTTAGATAGGAAGCATGGCATCATTCGAGGTCGTATAATATATAATGTTAATATTTGAAAAGCAATTTTTTCTAAGTTGATAAAAGTATTGAGGTAGATGCCTAGGAACATAAACCTGTTAGTGAGCTCTAGAGACTTGTGAAGCACGTATGTCCTCTCCAATATCTCACCTCGTCATGAGTAATGCCCTCGAATAATTTTTAGTTGAATGAGGTAGCATACAGTAGGGTAGGGGAAATGCTTTTCGTTGTTAGCAAACTGTGGTACTCTATTTGAGCCTTATTAATGTGGCATGATTGCAGAAGCATTACAACAAGCTGACGAAGAGAGTAAAGAACTTTTTGAAAGCGCAATGCGGGCGAACGCTCAGTCAGGTTATTGACGTTGTTAAATCGTACATAGCACTTATGACATAGAAAGTTCACTAAACTTGTCAAGTGTATTTTTCTTTTTACGTTTCATTTTAAGCTTCGTTATCGGTATGACCGATGAAGCGGCAGTGGAACATGTGTAGTTATTGGAAACAACAGATTTATACGTCGTTGAAATTACAGCTGTGAACATTTATAGGGCTTTTTTCCCGAGCCCTGTCACATTCTTCGGAATTTTAGAGTCGTTTATTTGACGCAAAACTTCGTCCGTACTGGGCGAAAGGGTATGGGGTGGGGGTGAAGCTGCAATTGCATGGAACATTTAGTTTCCTCGCTGAAATTTCTGATGTTGGTAACTGGCAGGAGACTTACTTTTCCTGAGCCAAAAAATAATGCGCCAATTGTTTTTGATTCTGGGGCATGCGAAAGCGTGTTCAAGATTTGGCGAATGAGCGATTTTTTTTGTTCGATGGAATGACGTTTCTCAGCTTTCCCAGTCATGCATATATATTCATCCCCCCCCTCCCCCTTCCGCCCACTTTCTACCCCCTCACTCCAACCTGCTCCACCTCTTTGTTTGATTGGAGGCTCGAACACAATTGTACGCCTTAAAAAGACCCGTCTGTTTGGATCGTGGAAGAGGTTATTCAAAATTCTGAGATGCTATAGGCTTTTACTGAATTTTCCGAAAATTCAGTGATGTCTGCATAGGATATCAGTTAAGCTCTTGAAAAAGCGCCTATTGTTGTGAATGATTGAAATATATGGCGAAGAATTCGGAAGAGGTTCCATTTTTCTAGATGAGATGAATCAGTACGAAACGACCGAAATCACTGAAGTGAAAGTCAAGGAATTACGCGATAAGCATAAGTTGGATTTGCGGAAACTCGAAAATGACAAGGTAACTTCTTTCCATTTTATTGTTTTAGAGCAAATGGTGGGGGTTCACTTAAAAGTAAGGATTTTTAATTTTTGAAATAAAAATATGAAGAGGATTTAATTCCTCATGCAGTGGCCGGCTGTTTTAAGCATTTATTAAGGAAGCGATCGTCGAATCCATTGAAGTTTCTTTTTTTCAACGTGGCTAGGCAGTCGATGGTAAACAAATGCATTTGGGAAGCCTATTTATGATAAAATTTGGTTCCCGATGTCTCCTCCAAAATTCTTTCGACCTTGGTTAGTGCTAGGCTCCAATTCCCGATCTTTACATCCGGCCCCGTTTCTGCTTGGCTAGATTGTTATCTGCAGCGATCCATTCCGTCCGAATTTCATCCCTTCTTCTTAACTCCCACTTCTTCCATCCTCAGTCTTTCTCACTGTCTGTTGTAGTATTCACTGGCCGTTCTTAAAATTACGGATGATGTCGTCTTATAACATCTTTCAGTTTCATTTTCCGTTTGTCTATATTCATTTTGTGTCCGTCCTAATGGCCCAATAAGTTCAGGATGATCTCGAAAGGCGTTTGCATCTGATGGAAGATGAACAGTCAGAAAAGCAGCACGCAGTGCATCGTTTGGAAACGGAAATCGATGAACTGAAAGTGCAATATCAACTTGAAACCGATAGGCTTAAAGCTGAGATGGCTAGTGCAGAGATAAAATATCAGAGTGAACTGGACGATGAAAAAGATCGACATAACCGAGTCAGTGAATTTCCGCATTCATTGTTTTCTCATAGTGATTGCTTTTGAACTTGATTACTTAACGTTTTTAAAATGTTTTACGTATAGTCACGATATTTTCTTAAACTTAGAGTTGTTGTTAATTCATTTCTTCTTAAAGCAAAACAGATTGTAAACGTTTTTTCAATTAATTTTCTTTTCAAGTTCCGACTATATTTCGTTCACGGTGAATTATGAGTGATGGTAAAATCGAAAGGAATCAGGTGAAATTTGAGAGATTTTCAGTGATTTTTGCATCTACGCGTCGTCGGCGAAGCTCGCTGCAACAAAGAGTACTGAGTACAGTTGCACAGTTGCAAGCTACGAAGCGAGTACATGTTCCCAAGCTGCACTGTACTTCCCCCAAACCGTCCTCGACGTAGTGAATTTCCGCATTCATTGTTTTCTCATAGTGATTGCTTTTGAACTTGATTACTTAACGTTTTTAAAATGTTTTACGTATAGTCACGATATTTTCTTAAACTTAGAGTTGTTGTTAATTCATTTCTTCTTAAAGCAAAACAGATTGTAAACGTTTTTTCAATTAATTTTCTTTTCAAGTTCCGACTATATTTCGTTCACGGTGAATTATGAGTGATGGTAAAATCGAAAGGAATCAGGTGAAATTTGAGAGATTTTCAGTGATTTTTGCATCTACGCGTCGTCGGCGAAGCTCGCTGCAACAAAGAGTACTGAGTACAGTTGCACAGTTGCAAGCTACGAAGCGAGTACATGTTCCCAAGCTGCACTGTACTTCCCCCAAACCGTCCTCGACGTGTCCATGTCTTACCCCTTCTACGCATCTTTTTCAAATATCCCCGTACTGCAGTTGTCGAAATGGAGGAACTACATGTATGTAATAGTGAAAAGAAGGCATAAGAATGTCTTCCGTAGTTGAATAAGTTCATTAGAATTTACTTTTGACAACTGGAAAAAATGTGGGCAGATGATGTGAATCTCATATCAGACCGATGAACAGTAACATCAAAATACCATCGCACAGCTTGCATGAGTCTTCAAAATCTCAAAATTTTGCGCGTATCCTCCCACCAATTAGGGTGTGAATGAAAGAGTTTGGTAAGAGGGAGG
>JPKZ01001378.1:174780-198280 GCA_000803305.1 Toxocara canis | reverse complement strand
GAAAAACATCATTTGAAGAACTCTCGTTTTATACACCTTTGATTTTTTGCCTCCGCACCTCTCCATTTCCTTCCCATCTAATCCGTAGCTTACTCCTCATCGATGAACGTTGGTGGCGACAGCTGCTTGTCACAATGCGAAATAATAAGCACATAGAGGAAAGACAGAGTTGAAGTAAAAGTTTATTAAAGCAGATGATAGTTGAGATTTCATAATAAAAATTAGAAAAATTAGAAAAAGAAAGAAAGATATTAGAAAATGTTTCATAAATAAAAATTATAAAAAAATTTCTCCAGAGGAAATCCAACAAAAATGCTCCATAATTTTAAAACATTTTGAAATTAGAAAAAGATGACCTCTAAGGAAAAAAATTATGCGCTTTATTCAACAATCGCTCATGTAAACAAACATAAGTTACAATTCATAGCCAATTTTCTCTTAGCCGTTTTGCTATTGCCTTGATGAAAATAAAATTTTTTAGTCCGAAAGTTAATGCATTTTTGCAAAACCTAACGAAAAAACTTATACGGCACTAAGTTTGGTATCAACAAACTGATCGAGTTGGAAAGACGCATATATTTTTGAAGAACTTTCTGTCCATCACCTTCTGTCTACCTCTCAAAATCTAACCAAAAAACCACTACATATCTGTTATATGCGCTCCAAAAACGAGTAGGAAAACTTTTGCGGTACTCTTTTAAGTTTTAAAAAACGCCTACCATAGACATTTTCCTCGCAAAAACCACAATCGCTTAAAAAATCATTTTCCATTTCTGTGCCATTTTCAATCGGGCATACCATCTTTGATTAAACAAACCTTCCTTCTAACCAACTACCAAAAAAAAACCTGCATTTTAATGGCTCAGGTATGACCGGTGCAGCTTATAAACTGCCCGAAAATAGCATATCGAATCGAATAAAAATATGGCAACTTATGCTGAAATGTGTTAGGACTGTTAACTGTAGTTGTCAAATTTGTCATTGCAGCTTCAGCGATCAAAAATTTAGAAGTGCTCGTTGAGCGTATTCATGTATAGCAAAAAGCATGCATGAAAATTTCCTATGAGAAATGGGATTTAGTAAGGATATAGAATTTAGTGAAGTTGCCAAACGGTCACAACTCCAAATATTCGAATTTTAAAATAAGTTAATTCAAAACAAGTTTAAGTTAATTACTACGAGAGCGTCAAACTCGCTTGCAGTCAACTGTACAACGAAACTTTCAAATCGCTCTTCAATATTCACTTTTGTACCAACATAATTCTCACCGAAAACACTCATTCTCACAGATTTTTTGAATCGTCCAAAATTTCCGCTTCTTTACAATGATCTTTTTTGTGCTTTAACGAATTTGGAATTCATGCTGTTTTTTTATCTGACATTTACGTGACATTTTTGTCTGACAAAATCTATCAAATTTGAAATAACAGCGAATTCATGCCTATATAAGTGTATATATGCTCGTGCGCTTGCTTGCCTGTATGGTTGTCCGCTAGTTTCAATTTGGGCGCAAAAGAAGCTAGAATTATGAAAAATCTTACGTATAATTAATTCTTAATATCACCAATTCATGCATCCAATTTCATGTCAACCCTTCCGACCACTTATACGAACAACTGAAACACGAATTCCGCACTCATTCTAGTAGGCGTGCTCGCACAAAGATACTCACTCAGCCATGCGACGGCAGATTGTGAGCATAATGCGCGTTGGAAATCAAGTTCGCAAAAAAAAGAGCATAAAAAATGTGAATCACTAAATGTGGCAAAGCGGTGTTGGTCGTCCCGCTTTGAAATATGAGCATGAAGTTTTGTCCACTGAGGGTACTAGAAATTGCGCAATATGTCTAATGAAACATTTATGGTAGTCTTAAAGCGGATGTACATCTCTCAAGCACTCTCTTCTCACTTCGTGTAAGTGTAAGCCAATCCCCCTTTTGCACATCAATTTTCCATTTATCAAGCGCAATATATTTTACTTGGCATTTCAAATGATGTCACATCACGATGTTCCAATGATCCCTTAAATCGATCAATATTAGTTGTTCACGGGGTTTTTTTGACTAAAATACATACAGCAATGTATCACCATACGAATAAAAGGCATATGAAAATGAAAAATAATTCGATAGCACAAATTAATGCAATAAAATCAAATAACGTTATTCATAGGCGTAAATACTGGAAATATATCTATCGGAATTTGTGTATTACTACACAAGATAACGTATCATAACGAGTTGTGAAGAAAAATGTAATCGTACTTGAAATAACGAGTACTTGAAATAATAATGAGCAAACAATGAGTACGCGAATAATGAGTACTTGAAACGGAGACGTAAAAAATATTAAAAATTAAGATTTCACAATCAATATCGACTTTACAGTTTTGATATAATGGTTATTGCGCTCATGAGTGAGCCTAAAACTTTCATTTTCGTCATAGGTATATATTCCGGATATGAAAATATATAACCTCCAGCAAGTTGTCTCCCCACCCCCTCCTCCATGAACAAGATCAAAGTTCTGAATTGATTCTCGCTAGGTATAACCGCTCAGATGACGCTCTCAGGGCTGGTATTATCGTTCAATTGATCGCCAAACGCGGCAAAAGCGCAAGGAGTAGACCGATCAGGGTTCGCTATTTGTGACAATATTGATGGGACGTGTGTAAGAACAGAATAAAGCGTTTCATTTGAGAATATAAAAGTCAACGTCTAATAAAGAGGGAATACCTTATTCATATATGTTCGTAACTCAATTACAGAATATACAGTCTGCATATAAGACAGCGTTTCCTTGAATAACGGCTTATTCAACAAACATAAACCATTCGGCTCATATTCCACTCATATATGTTTCGATAGAATGCACAGTTACGAAAAAGAAAGCAAGGATCGCTATTCTACAGCGAACGACGAACACCGTTAGAAAAGAATGCCGTCGAAACAACACAAGTGAACACACTATAACAATCGATGATCGAAATAAAGGCAATTGGAAGCATACTACAATTTACTAGACTAATTGCAAATTGTATAAATTACTACAAATTACACAATACTACAAAACGCTCAACCTTTGAGTGATATTAAAAGATCGACTAAAAGTGTTCGAGATACAAGCTGAACACTATTCAATCATACCCGTACAATTCGTCAAAAACCTAACAGATCGCCGTTACAGATCACAGTTGAAGTTTCCAAATAGCTAGCTCCTGCTATCACTTTCGTAACAGGCGACAAAATTGGATTTGTTTATTTACAAGACGTTTTTCTCACTGATCGCGACCAACATATGCAGTATGACCTCGAATAAGCCATCATCATTCATCATCTTGAAAAACAATCATTCGCACTATAAGCAAGTACAAGTGAGCCGCTTTTCACTAAAAGCTTTCATTTCTCGAATTATTTTTTTGCAGATTGATGCTTTTTGACAAGCGCTCTTTAAGTTACAAGATGCATATATCGAATTCTTGTTATACAACATTTCTGACATCAAAGATTCGAAAACAGGTGAAACACTTATACTAAAAAAGACGATGCGCACGTGAAAAAAACAAGTCGAGGACTCTAAAAATCAAAATAGCGGTAGTTGTATTTGGTAGAATATTGACATATGCATTACTACTGAAGAAGATAATCACAGCTGTGCTACCATATTTTTCTTTCGCCTTACATAAGACTGATAACAGGATATATATGAAGACCTGAGAAGGAAATAAAAGATGAAATTCAAAATTGGAAGTGGATACAACTAGATGAAGCATAATGTGCGCATTGCAGCAATCGCATCAATAAATTTTTAAAATAAGCTTTTTGCGTATGAAATGAAAATTCAAGAATTCAAGATTCGACTGAGATAAAGGTCGTATGCAATTCAATTTTGCAATAGTTGTGCAGATCGTTGCGAGTACACGCGACGCTCGTGAAACCTAATGTGTGTCGTTCAAACAATCTACAAAGGTACTTCGTAAAAGTTAACTCTCAACGTATCTTTATACATATTTTTTTTCTATAGAAAAAGACTTCAATCACACTTATGCGAAGTGCAATTTGCATGAACTAATTTTCTATAGAAAAGCGACATGATAAGCGTAGGTGATCGTTGAGAATGAATGAGTGTTAGGAGACCCTTGCTTCTCCTCTTATCTTCGTATACTACATCTATGGAACATGGTATCGCATAATTGAAACAAGAATTGCTTACAAATTTCTTTCAATTCTACAGATCAGATATGTATAGTTAATAAGATTGTCCAAGTTTGCTTAGACTGCATTCGCCAAAGCTGATCTCCATCGATACAATGAATACGAACTGTGATGGTCAATGAAAGGGTAAGCATCGACTGCGTATCTTCTAGCGCTCGAGTTGCAACAGTCTCTCGATGGAAAGCAATTCTTTCAACGCTGATTTGCCCATGTGTCTTCCTGTGCTGATTTAGGTATGCGTTATTTGGTAAGAGTGAATTGCTTGAGCATCAATCATGCAAGAAAACTCTCCCAACTTTGAATTTCATCGAGCTTTTTTGGCTGTAATTAACCTAGAAGGGTTCCGTTGCAATGCAATTTGCAATCTCAGCGCAGAAAATTTGTTGCTGCGAATTTATAAGTAAGTGCAAATGTTAGGGCGCCGATACGTCATTTTTTAGCATTACTTTGTATTAAATATTGCTTCGTAGGAAGGTTAACTTATTGGAGAAGCCTTGGAATGCTGAGGTAATAGATTTATCACGATCTTTATGTGCTCTGTTAGTTTCCGATATCTTTCAGAACGTGATAGACATATTAAACTTAGGACAAATCGATCGCTGTAAGGATAAATCGATCAATGTAACACATAGCGGTTTCACACTTTTCCTCAATTTTTGGCTAAGTGTCAACGTTAAGAAGCAAAACAACTGATGTTTGAAGTAAGTAATCGGCCGAATCGAATGTACAACTTAATACTCGGACAACCCATGGAACAAATCACGGTTTATAGACTCATCAAGAGCTGATGAAAATGAAACTGATACACACCGCAACACGGTTATCGTCGCCTCAGAACTAATTGAATAAGTTCATTGTTGCATTCGAAGGAGTTTCTGGTGAAGATACAAAAATCTCCTGCAATCACTTGACCTAGTCGCTATACTCGCTTTTGGTTTTTTTTTTTAAATTCAGGACCTCACTACGAGTTGTGTTTCTGAATTTCTAACATTCCTTTTTTTTAAAAAAAGATTGTTTTATAGGCGCCAACGAATGTGAATTGCGGTTACTAGAAACTATAAGCCATCATATGAAGGGCTCAGACGATCTTTTTAAATGTCTTTTTTTGTTTCAAGCTCACCACAACGCAACATGATGTAGGCTACCGCACCCTTTTGTGATCGCTGAATTTCTCGAAATCACACGAAGTCAGCTTGGCGTATATTCCCCTCGTTTTTCAGCCCGATTGCTAAAAAGTGCAGGCGGATCGGTTGTAAAATTTACGAAAATTTCTTATAAACATTTCCGATTAGTTACGCCTCGCTCGACTCTCGACTCTCTTTGAAAGTGGGCGCAACAGGTAGACGGACGAAATAAAATACTGACCTACGAAGAAAAACGAGCATAAAAATATATGCAGAACACTTCCGTAGTCATAGAAACACACAAATGCTTATGCATATGCGCTGCCGTGACAATGCGCTTTGCTAATATAAATTTATCAGTGCACGGTTCAGTTTATGAAATCAGCTTATCTAGTGGATTCATTTGACACAAATGCGTAAACGCGCTACCATCTTCGTAAGTATTTCTATTTGCTTCATCGATATAAACAGTTTACCGCCTTCAGAAAGATAAGTAAGGTGTTTTGAAAAATCAGTACTCGCCAAAGATAAGTGATAACGCGTATCAGCGACTCATGCGATATGCGCTTTAACGACTCAACGCATCAGTAAAGCCGATTTCATGAACGCTTTGAAATATCGGACAGTGATATTGCAACTGATTCGACCATTCCTACAAGACTTCCGCTAGAGATACTACTGTGATGTCATCAAAATATCCCTGCAAAAATGCAACCTTCGCAGAAGCGCATAATCGAAACAGTTCTTCGATGATGCGTTCTTGCAAGCTCCCGGCTTTGCGTAATAATTCTTTGCACCTTGTTCGTGATTAGCCGAAAACTTGGCCTCATTTTCGCATTGGCATAAAAACATACCATATAACAAATGACCCAATAAACGCAAATTTACTGGGTCATTTGTTATGTGGTATGTTTTTATGTCACTGAATGTAAATGCAAATTTTCTAAGTAAATGCAAATTTTATGCGAAAACCCAGTAAATGCAAAATGCAAGATCTAAGTGAATCTGAGTAAATGTAAATGCAAATGCAAAAAACCCAGTAAATGTAGAAAAACCCAGTAAATGTAAATTCAAATGCAAATTTTCTAACGAGCACCTAGCTACTAACGATTTGAATATTTGACAAATATAAGACAAATTCAGCTTCGGAGAGATGCGCGTTTGGAACAGCATATATGACGACGTTCACGCTTTTGAGGAAATTCCAATTCAAATTTATTTATAACACTGCCTAAACAATACGGCTGACTGATTTAATATTATAGACCTTTTGAGTTTTCTAAACGGTATGTGTTGGCAATAAAAAGCAGCCATCAAAAGCATATGGATTTTCCCTTGTCGAGTATCGCTTTAAGGAGTGGTATGTGTCCAAAGACTAAGGAGCAATAGAGGAGCGCAGAGTTGAGAAAAGTGCAGAGGACATGCACATAGAAACCTACTACAATTTCTGATCTAACTATAAGTTAATGAGGTAAAGATCGATGAAGAGCTTCGTACGATAAGCAACCGAGCTGTCGCTTAAGGCTTGAGCACTCTGCGTTTGCTTTTAAGAAATCTCCAACGAGTTGCCCCGGAAACGTCGTCCCTCAAAATTAGCTCTGAAGTCGCATAAACGCTGTCAAAGATGGACGTATTGTGGAAGCCTTTCGACCCCATTGTTCCGTACATAGACAACGATTTCGTATCATGTTTGCCATTTCTTTTGCTCGTCAAAACTGAGAAAAATGTGAATTCCATGAATGTTTGTCGAAATATTTTTAAGGCGTTAGCGAAATTTTTTCAACAGCAAACGAAATTCCGTCAACTCAAATCAAATTTGAAAGTATTTCATAACATTGGACATGTTATGAGGTTTTCGCAATTCTCATGAGAATGCTCTTATTCGAAATGTTCGAAAAAATTATTACATGAACGCCTAATAATGTTCAAAAATTTCTACTTGATCGGTGGTCAAAAGGTCGGATTTCAAGCACATCGTGAAAAACGGTCAAGCACAATCCATTAATTATAGCAAGATTGTTCTTGCTTTCGCCACCCATCGAAGCAATTTTGTCGCTCGTTTTCGAGCAATTTTTCACAGCTTATCCGGAGATTTTTTTGGAGTTCTAATTAACGTATCATATTATGTAGCCCCATTAATCGCAGACAACCATTACTCTGATCTATGTTTGCCGCTGAAATATTCCACACCACAAAATAGCTCATTTAGAAATTACTGAATCATAAAAATCATGAATTGCTTCGAAAAATCGTCATAAATTATACTTACTAAATCGCATTTTGACAACACTTATCGCTCTCGAATTGAAACTATTGAAGAGGTGAAAAAAAATGCACATACCAATACAAATATATTCGCACAAATAGTTCGTTACTATAATGAGCTTTCTCTATTCGAAAAAAAAGCGTTTAACATTTAGGTGTAAAGCGAAGTATGAGAATTTGAAGAAAGGAAGTGAGCGAAATCTAAGCAAAGAACTAGCACGAAAAGCAGATCAACAAGAAATCTCTGAACTTTGGGCAATACAACATGAATTCCACCCGATTCGTATTTGTAGCTCGATTTGAACAAGGATCGATTGCTCTCGTTTGTGCTTCGATCGTATAGTTGCTTTGAAATAGCGCTGGCTGTCAAACGGAGATGATATGGACAAAATGAAAAAGGCTCGTGACGAGTCTCCCTAAGTATATGATTGAAGCAGACACATTAGTAAAGAAGTTTAGACGCAGAAAAGTGCTTGAAGTTAGTTTGACGTCGAGCAGAGCAGATCCCATGGGCTACAAACGCTCGGTTTGGATAGGCTAGCTGTTTTGAAGTTGCAACTTTTGCTTAGAGACATTTACGTTTCAAAGGGTGAAGTTTAGACGCAGACATGTGGAAATTTGTCTCTAACAGGTGCTATAAGAGTCGAAAGACCAAAGTTCCTGCTTATGCTAATTGCTACATCGAAACAGCATGACGATCTAAGAAAGTGAAATATCGGTGCACTCGACCTTTCCTTCTATTTGCATCATAAATTCAGCTTGCCTAGCAAAAGTGCAAGGCAGAGAGGACGAATATAGAATGCTTTCAGAAATGAAAAAGAAATCACTGAAGCTAGTATTATCTATGAATGCCGAGGTGCATCTCAAACCCCACCCCTGTATTCGAAGTATTTGAAGTATGGTTTTTGACAATCACTGTGGAAGGAAGGCCATAATACCACTAGACGAGTTGTAAACAAAAGGATGTTGTTTGGGATGATATCCTAACGTCAGATTCCCCCAAAAGCACAACGTTTTAAAGCAAATTAGGCTAATAATTTTTGTTATTTTTCACTGGCCACACCATATGGATCATCTGAAACAAGGACTAAACAACGTAACATCCAATCGTCACTAAAGTAACATCCAACCGTTCAACTATAACATCCAACCGCCCAACCGTAACATCCAAGCGTCACTAATGTAACATCCAACCGTCCAACCGTAACATACAACCGTCACTAACGTAACATCCAACTATCCAACCGTAACATCCAACCGTCACTAACGTAACATCCAACAGTCCAACCGTAACATCCAACCGTCACTAACATAACATCCAACTATCCAACCGTAACATCCAACCGTCACTAACGTAACATCCAACCGTCACTAACGTAACATCCAACCGTCCAACCGTAACATCCAATGTTCGCTAAAAGTGCCCGTTTTGTTTAAATGCTACACTTGTGCTAAAGTAGATGACCGTTCACTACAGCGGCGATACTTTCAACTTTACTGTTCATTGCGACTAGTATACAGCGTATAATATTTACATTTGCATCCGATCAGTAATTTGCATTTGCTAGATTTTCCTCGCTATTCAATGCATACAACTCACCGTTACGAAATGAAACGGTGACAAATGATAGCTGAGATCTTATGACGCAGATGAACCAAACGCTGGCCAATCAAGCTAACAACAACGTTACTACATGTGTTTTCAAGCCGCAGACGACATTTGTAGCCATCGAGAAACACAAAAATCGACCACCACATTCCAATGCAACGTATGCGCTTTACTCTCATAGTTTAACTAAAAGTTTGTTTCTAATAACGTTCAGTCATCAAACGCGAAAACTGCCTAGCATATGCTGGAAAAGACAATTGTTCTCGAAGCTAATGCCGACAATAATTAATTTCAATACAGTAAATTTTTTGGCTGCAATTTTTTTGGCTTCTACAGCAATACAGTAAATTTACAGCTTTGTTGCAGTATCAACACTAAAAAGTGATCAAGATTATTAAATTGTCAACATTATTTTTTCTTATTAGTTTATCAAAATTATCAATATTATCAACATTATGAACATTATCAACATTATCAACGCCATAAATCTTTTGGTTATCAAACATTTTCAAAGAAGCATCATTTACAAGTAATCGTTCAACAACAATACAGTAAATTTTTTTGGTTGCAACTTTTTCGATTAAGCTTTTGGGAAAAGGAAAAATTAATTTTTATGGGCAACTGACTCGAATGTAAGCTGATGAAAAGCTGGTTTAAATACGAAGAAAAGTTTCGCTCAGTTACCTTTGCGAATATCATACTATCTAGATCATACCATGTACCCCTTAATAAATTCTCCCCTTTTAAGAAAAACTTTTCTGGAATATGCGCCACAAGAAAAAAAACAGCTTATTAACACGTCGCCTGCAGCCGTAAAATTTAACCAATTTGTTGTACTCTCTCAAATATGCGTAAATGACTTTTCCGAAGCAACATACGAGCCTCATTCGAATGAATTCCCTCAATGAGTCGTCGAAGTAGTCAGCAAATCCTTGCCTTCAGGTGTTCATGCTCAAGAATAGATAAAAGTCATTAAAAAGTAGTATTGATGAGTAGCATAAAAGTCTGACCAAAAAAACTTTTCTAACCTCGCATTCTCTGTTTGCTTAGTTTCCTACCGCTAGAAGTGTAAAAACTGTCTGCGAATTCATAAGCATAAAAAAGCAACTCAATTGCATAACAAGAAACGAACAAGTTTTATGAGTACTTTAGCAATTTGTAACATACTCCAACAGAAATATTAAAAAGAAAAAAACATGGACGAAATTCGATACTAACTGATACGGTCAATCGATGAAGTGCTCTCAAATGGAATTCGATTATGAACTCCAATAGTAGATTGGAAATAAATTTTTGAAAACTTTACTTAACAATGGCAACCGTAAAGATAAACTGTAATCGAGACCGCACAACTTCTTTTTAGAGATTTTAGAGATCGCTTTTATTTTTTATTTTTGAGATCACTGATTTTGTTACCAATCTGATCAACAATAAAGCATTATGACTTTCTTTGTGGTAACGATGAGATAGAAATTAAATTTTTTTTTTAAATTTGCGCTTGAGAAAGACTAAGCAATGCGTTTAGACAAGGTTTCAGGATAATCGATATCTGTCACCTTTTATGCACATGGAAGAAAGAAATTTCTTAACTGCCCTCTCATCCTTGTCAGTCACTATTCGCATAACTCCCTACAGAACTTCGGAATTATGATTGCATAACAAGTAAAAAACAATCCTAGAACGAATGATGACATCGAGGCATTCGGTGCTCACTAGTGCCATTAGAGTGTCGATATGCTCGCTGAGCATGATCGCAAAAAAAAGATGTTATACAACCATACAATTCTATCTATCCATTTCTAAATTATTACCTTTTTATCATAAATTATTATAAACAAAATTATTAAAAATTATTAAAATATTCTACATTAAATTATAAAGAAATTATAAAGAAATTGTTATTGACACGAAAATCTGGCACAACTGCGCGACGCACTAATGCATGCATCTTACCACTATGCAAAGAGCGGAAAAATTCTCGCAAATGAAGGCAATAAGCTAAGGCTATTAATAAAGTGAGCGCAATGCTTGGTGTTAGGAAATGATCGTAAAGATGCTACTATTATGAGCTTACGATGAAGAACGAACTAGCTGTTATTGCGGTTCATTGTACACAAGGGACTGAGGGATGGGGTGGAGGGGTAGGGGGTTAGCGTTTGTTGCTTTAGAAATGAATGCGACCCGTCGGCGGAATGCGACCCGCCGGCGATCATCGTTTGGACATTAAGTGAAAGCAATAGTGCCCATTTGACGGAATCTCAAGAAATTAGTGAGTGCATCGAACCAAACAAATTTACGCTAACGATAACGAACCACGATCGAAGAAAGCAAGCAAACAACACAGCATAGCGATTTCCAAACTTAGTACGCAGCAAACATCATCGTTTATCGCATCCCACATTTGTGCACAGCGAATATTTCTATTGATCTACAAAGCTTGCAGCAAAAAAAAGAAAAAAAAAACTTTGCAAATGCGCATCACTTTGCATCTTTGATAACTGATTGGAATTTATGAGAATTTCACATAGACATAAAGTGTACATATGTATGGATTAGAATACTTTCAAAAGCGAGCATAAATTGTCAGCAGTATTTGTTATGCAAAATGCGATTGCGATATGGAATGTTTGCTGCTTACCATATAGCCTCAAAAGTTCATATGACCTTAAAAATGGCATTTTGTAAAAACTTATGACAAGATGCTTTCTTTTATATGAATACGCTCAATTCGTCGTGCAATTTTTTTCGTCATGAATGATTATCAGATATTTCTTATCAGTATTTCTAAATAAACTTTAATACTATTCTCATAATTAGTTAACAACATGAATGTGTTATTTTTGAAATTCATTTTTTTGCGAAAACAAACGCGATATCGGATACGATTCCATTCTTTCAAGTGTGGCCGATTAAAGAATTCTTAATGCTATTTATGTGGCAAGGTTCTATTTCTATCAATGATTTCTAATGATTTCTAATGTTTCATACGCTAGGAGTTACCATATGCTTCTTCTCAATTGTAAATCAACCTGAACGAAGTACTGTTTGTTCAATACTGCGTATTCATGTTCCACACAAAAGCAAAAAACGAAAGAAGCAAAAGGGCGAAATATATATGCGCTAGTATATGCACCACCTTATACACATATATTATGTATATATATGTATATATATATATACGGTGAAAGATGAGAACCAAATATAAGATAACTGTCGATAAAAAAAAGGAAATTTAAGAAAAATTTACGAGTTTAAGCGAAATGTGCTTTGTATCACTGGCAGTAACAATAACTCGGACCGGTGAAATTTTGAAATACAATGAGAATGGGAAAAAATTCTCTAATCATTGCCACCCTTGAACAGTAACCTTGAAAAGATGATATCTTATGCCATTATTGTTACTTTTTATTTATATTAATATTTAATTTCCTACGCAAATCTCTATGCGCACTTTCGGTAGAATTCACTTCAGCAAATGTTGTAGTCAGTTGCTTTGAACGAACCACTGAATTCCTTGAAACAACAAAAAACGATATGTGCATGTCAAATTGCAACCAACACTACGGCTTCCATGGATTCAGTGGTCATCTTTTTTCCCCTATTTTGCCATGTTTCCACCTCCTTTAGCTTGTAGTTAAATGATTACTTTGTTTGGAATAGAACATAATCACATCTGTATGTTTCGACGATCGTTTCTTAATCGTTAAAGTTCAGTACGTACTAGACGAGATGAACTTCCATCAGTTGAATGCTGCATTAAATGTTGGTTAATTAGGCTGTACCTAAGTCGCAATTATTTGCTTAAATCACATATTAATCACTTCTCGTGATAGCATATCTTGGTTAATTAGGCTGTACCTAAGTCGCAATTATTTGCTTAAATCACATATTAATCACTTCTCGTGATAGCATACATTAGCTTTGTTGTTTTTTTCGAAGCTGATGTTCTAGTTAGGTTTACAGTATGCGAAAACTTAGCACAGCGTTTGCAGTATTGCCCGAATTTTGCTGCGAATTTGATTCGGAAAAAACAAATAAACAAAATTTGTTCGATTCCTTTCAAGTTCATATCTATAGTTTTGCAATAGCACCAGAATGCGCAAACGCGCATCGTAGGCGATGAAAATCTCTTTTTCATTTTTCGTAGTACAGCCGAAACATATTGGTATTCTAAGCAACCGTATCAGGGTATACGGTACGGTTCACATGTTGCATGCATTACAAAAGATCTTAGCATATTCACTTTGAATTCTCAAACAGTTCTCAAAAAATCATGAAATGATCGAGTGGCATCAAATATGAGCTAGTCTTTGAGATGCTACACAGGATGCCTTTCTTGTTAGCTGAATGGATCTACATTAGCTGGATACTGTCTTAAGCATTTATCTGAGATCATCGCTACATGTCCGTAATGATTAAATTGATCGGTTACTGAGGCTGCTAATTAAAAAACAATTCTGTCAGCCAAAGATTTCAAGAGAACCTTACATGAAAATGGATAGTAGTACTCCTATATGGTGTCTTTCAGTCCGCAATTTTTTTTTTGCCTTCTGCATGACATTTGTAATATTATCTTTCAGGCCCCAGAAAGTCTAATTCTAGTAGATGGTCGCTCATAATCCTTCTTTCTAAGTTTAAAACCGCCCCAATCCATATTTACAGTTTTTGTTTAGCTAAGTATAATTTTGCCTTTAGTGATTTTCGCTTTTTTTAGAGTAAGTCACCATATAACAACTGTTACGATTGCAACAAACTAAGCAACAATGAGGCATTTTTGAACACACAGCATTGATAAATTCAAGACCTCATAGGAACAACGCAAAGTACCAACGGGTGTGAGAGAGCACACGAAAATGATATTTTCCATGAGCATTGAATCAAACTACAAAGTATCCTCATCCGTTCATTTCATATATTTTATTATGGTTATTATTCTCAATTACAGATGAAAAAAAAGAGATCAGAGTCAATAGAATCATTTGTTTTCAGGTGGAGGGTGATCCGTAATCAGGTTGAGCAATCAACAAGAAAAGTTTACTAAGTAACAGTTTGATATCATTTAAAAAAAATTGCCATCATCTTGAAATGAGTATTCGGTAGCAGTAAATGAAAACTTGTTTTTGTTTTTGATTTATAAGCTGTAACTATTTCTAAATAATCTCCATGTGATTCAATGATTATGCAAACGCATAGCCTGGTAAGGGCTTCGTATTTACGAGCTAAGCCTAATGGCTCGGCTATAGTTTCGACAGCACGAAAAGTTAGATGAGATTAAATAAGATAATCACAATCGGAAATCTGAATAAAATAACTACTCGACGTTCGCTTATTTTTTAGCAAGTTTTAGAATGATGAAGTTGCAAAGTTTTCATTTAGTGATATGGCATAAAAACGGACGAAATATTTTAGAGAAACAAGATGATGAGGAGAAAAAATGATGGTCGCTCGAGAACGGAGAAGGGGAAGCGACTGATATAAATTTGAAATAGTAGTTCTCTTCAATGAACCATACAATGCCTTTCGCAGTTATGTTTCTAGCCTATACGCCTTTAACAAGCAATACAAGTGAATCGCTTTTAACAACTAAGCGATCAACAAGTTGTTGAGCAGTCGTACAACTGCTACTGCAATGGCAGAGACAACTACAAGAAACTAGGACTGCAACCAGTGAAATGATAAATTAAGAGGGAAAAATCGATGGAAGCAACAGATGGTAACTTACTAGTCCATAATACTTAACAAGTAAAGTATACCGAATCAAATTATACTTTCAAGCTTAACAGGTCTCATGGACGATCGAAGAGCATCTCAAAAAGAGAAGTAGTTCAACTGCCAAAATATGAAGTACATGTTGCTGCTTTTCGAGAAGCTAGTAGAGCTCGTCGCATGAAGAAAACAGCAGCCTAGCCAGTGGAGAAGCGTTTGAAAATCAGGAAAGGAAAATGAAAAAAAAAATGCGCTAGCTGAGTGGTTTCATGGACGATCGAAGAGCATCTCAAAAAGAGAAGTAGTTCAACTGCCAAAATATGAAGTACATGTTGCTGCTTTTCGAGAAGCTAGTAGAGCTCGTCGCATGAAGAAAACAGCAGCCTAGCCAGTGGAGAAGCGTTTGAAAATCAGGAAAGGAAAATGAAAAAAAAATGCGCTAGCTGAGTGGTTCGTTTGAAGATGATGCATTGCTATGCGCATTTCTTGTCGCAGTTAAACTTTATTCATCGTTCTCTTCATTTTGGCAACGAACCACATTTTCTAGCAACTTTGCCTTTTTGCTCTCTCCTAAACGCCGATATACCGTTGATTCTTAGGACTACACCACCACCTCCTACGAACAATAAAAGAAAAACGGCAAGCGACTTTTTAGTGTGTAAGAGGTTAAATTATAAGCGGTTAAAGGGGTTAAATTTTTGGCGAATTTTTTATACTTGTTCATTTTGAACCACTAATATGCCCTAAGTATAGAAAATACTTTAACCTAATACGATGAGTGATGGCAAAATTTTAGATTATTTTAAGAAATTTTTTAAAATTAGACTACGTTATATAAAAAGAAGTTTATACTTTGTAGTTTAAAGTAAGAACGTACGCGAACATATTCAGCAAAAAGTTAATGAAATATTTTCGGTTCAGCGGCAAAAATCGAGGCAAACATAGGAAATTTCATCTTTTTTCGTTAATTCCTATTAAACTTTATGCACTTACATATTCACACTCGCTAGGATTGACCTTCTATGCTTTCTTGATCTCTGAAATCGATGAAGAAATTTAGAAAAGAAAAAATCAAAAATTCGCTTAGCTATACAAGTACATTACTTGTAAAGCACTCCGAATTTCTTCCACCTTTTCAATGTTATTTACGAATAGAAATGCATATATCCCAATTACCGTCAACATCGTGTGGCAGCAAATTTCATCATCACAAAAATCCATATCATGTTTCTGAAGGATTTTTTTCTTCTCAGAACACGTTATTGCTCCTAACAAAAACAAATGAGAATACGTGCTAGATGACTGACGTAATATCCGTTACAGCAATTTCGACTAGAGCAGATCAACCGATTGATTCGATGAGCTTCCAGAAATGTCAAAACGCATATAACAATCAACGTATTCATATTCTCAAGTAATTATCTGAAGTATAGGATATTTTATTTGAAGAGAACTCGTTTGACAAAAATTATTTAGTAGCCTGATCGGTCCGTTACAAGATGATCGCAATTTTTGAAATCCATAACTCATCCAAGTGCCTAGCACTCATCCGATGATCTACAGGTGTCTATCATCCGATGGTCTACAGGTGTCTATCATCCGATGGTCTACAGGTGTCTATCATCCGATGGTCTACAGGTGTCTATCATCCGGTGGTCTACAGGTGTCTATCATCCGATGGTTTACAGGTGTCTATAATTCGTCCTGGCGTTGTGAAAACGATATGAAAAATGAGTTTATGATACCTTTATAGAGCGTAAAATACCTATGCCGAATTTTGCAGTTTCGGTTCGAATAGCCAAACGTACACACGTATGATAGGCATTCGTGCGTACTAATAGTTCTCATCGAACAGAATTTACAGCATACATTACTCACACTTATGATGCAAAAAAAACCTGTTACTGATTCAGCTACAGATCGTATTAAAGACAATGAAAAGTATATGTGCGCAAAAGTGATGTCAACTAGCATAAGCCGATAAGAATGGGCATGACTGCCCTGTGATGCTGTCCCGTTAGCGCAACGTTAGAAGGCGGCCGCCTTAACATCGGCGGACACCTCATTTTGCACGACGATTCGATAAATTTACGCGCATCTCTAAGATAGCTGAAAACTTACTGCACAACAAGTGCATTTCGGGCATACGCTCTGAGCGATTCCCCCTCCCCTCCTCCCCCTCCCCCTCATTTCCCTTTCCGCTCCCATCATACAATTATCTAACAAATTTGCTTTGTCATGCGTCTTCGCCTCAACTTTAGATATATTATGCTTGTCATTTGTTTATAGTTCAAAAAATTAGACGAAAGAAGGTCGCATATAGTTCTTGAGTTCCATCAGAATTGCATGCAAAAGCAGAAAGTAAAAAATCGCCTGACACCTGTTTTTGCGCCTTTCGTCACATTCATATCCTCCACAGCTGCAACATTCTGAACCCCTCAGTTTCACCCACACCCCTCATCTGTCCCCCTCCCCGCCACACTCTGTCTTCCAAAACGAACGGGTAAGCGAATGTTGAATTCAGTATGTGCGAGTATCGTCTTTGAAAATTTCACTAACAATGAACAAGACCATTTTGGAATAATCAGAAAATAATATGAGAAGGGATGTACTAAACTTACAGGATTAACCAAGATGAACCAAGGTTTCAATGCATCTTGTTCGAATAATTTGAAATGCAGTGACTGTACCATTGCAACAACCTTAGGTCTACTTTATACGCCAAAAATATACTTAATCGACATCGCATTCTCACACAATTTTCATACGGTAACAGTTGTGAAGCGCAAAACGAAAAGTTGTTGATTATTGACAGTAATTTTATATTGTATGGCAGTAATATGACAGTATGAGAGCAAAACAGTAATTATATGGCAGTAAAAATGTGTACGATTGTTGAGAGTAAATTTACGAGGCCTCCAAAACGAAAGACTTTTGTGTGGAATTCAAAAGCATTTGGTAAGATGATATTCAAACCAGAGATATTTGCATCATTCTTATCCTAAACACTGTAATAGTTTTTTCACTGCCCTTACCAAAGTGAAGGGTAGTCCTATGCAGTATAAGATCGTCTTCGCACCAATGCATTATTGCTGTCACTGAATAAGTAAATAATGGGAAAAAATTTTAACGTTTTTATTTTGAGAGTGGAGAGGGGAAGGGAAATGGGTCATAAAATTTCAGCGGCAATCCAAAATTTTGAAGCAGACTATATCGAAGAACTTCTGAGCAATTTTGCTGAGAGTAAATAGTATGGAAAGAAGAACACATTAACAGATCTAGGAATCGATTTGGTGGCAAAAAGACCATGTAGGTTATTTAATCATTAATAATTGTCGACGCTTGTCTGTATGTTCGCTAGCATGCATATTTATTTGACTTTCTTAAGTTCGCTATTCTTTGAATAGTCAATGTTCAGTGCAGTAACTATAGTAGGAGACACAGGACTAAGAGGTAAGTAATGTGGGGTTTCTTCATCTTCTTTACAGTCGTTATTTTCAGTCACTTTGCACACAACAAAAAAAAATGCTAACAAGAATAAGGATAAGAATGATTGCAAGCACGGTGAACGAGTAGCCGTCTCGAGAGGATTACACATAGGCGTGTAAGTATCAGCAATCATCTCCCATTAGCAAAAGGAGCGCAACTGAAAATTGTCTCCTTTAAATAAGACCTCCCCCACTTCTTCACCGACACACCGAAGTATGGTTTCCAATTAGCGCATACGTTTATGTCATAATAGTATGCAAACAAAAACAAACCACCTGTGTGAGACAGATGAAACTGAGAAAATATTTCATAAAATTCTTGTATAAAACTACAAAATATATTTGAAAAGCAAAGAATTAAGAAGAAACTTTAAAAAATAAAGAGCAAAGAAATTTACAAACGCTAAATGCATAAAGATATGGAAAACAGGTAAAGACAGTAAGTAGGAGGAGAATATGTGAGAAAAATTGCAAAAAGAAATATTCACAAACTTAGCTTAAATGATGTGCGCTCGAAAGCAATATGCTGTGCATATCCCCTTGGGACAATACCCAACATGGCTAAATTTTTCGCCAATTTTGCATGCAATTGATCGAAAACGTTTGCGCCTCTTTGCTCGAAAAATGTATCACACTTTTCAAAGATCACCACCATCAAACGCAACAAAATCGTTGTTTACATAGGGGTAATCGATTTTTAGATCAAACAAACCATATAATCGATTAGGGATGTTAACAAATCTGAACGACGCCAGCCGTCTGCCAATACGATAATGCACATTGGTGAATTCACTCATTAAGTCGGCTAGCTGATTGTATTAATATATCCAATTAATGAAAATCCAATTTTGACTTATTCGGTTCGCTTTGAATTAAAGAAAGAAAAAGTTCGTTTTTTTTTTTTTGCAATTCAGCTAATCGTCGATAAACTAGAGTTTTGTATTAACTTTTTATTACTCTTAAGCGTCTACAACTTCCTCAACGTGTCAAGTTATGAAGAGAATTGAAATTGCACATGAGAGATGAAGTATGAACCATTTGCGAAAGAAAAACAATGCATCACAATTTATGAATCAAGCTAGATCTCTAGTGATTCTCAAGTCAAACTATCGGGCCGCGAAAAAAGAAGCAAAATATATACGCTCGTAACAAATGTAAAAAAAAATTTTGAAAGAAAACTTGCATTAAAAAGCGAATACTACTGGTGAAAAATTTCTAACGAAAGTGCAACAAATCGTGTTTCCCAAATCGGAAATCTCATTTTTACCTCATTTTTATTCACATTACATATTTCCTCAATTTCAAGTACACAAGTACACAAAAATGACGATCTTATGAAATCGAATGAGCAAAATTTAATTTACCGAATAAATGAATCACAGTTAAAACCACGCACGTATCAAAGCGGGTGCACATGATATCAGTGTGGAGAAGGTTCGTACTAGAAAAGTGCTTCAAAAAAAAAGCGTGTGTATGGCAGATTAGATATGTTCGTCACGTTGAAAATGTTTAAAAAATTTCACAAAAACCTCTCTTTATACCCCTATGCTTTGCCTTAAAATTCACAGTAAAAAAAAATGGGATGGACTTCATCAGCACATAATGCATAGCCTAGAATACCGCAAAAGAAATATATTTGTGTCGCTAAGAAGCGTCTCATTTTCAATGCAATACTCTCATGTCCTCCTACAAGATTTCCGGTCATTCACCGCAAAAAAAAATAAACGACCGATACAATGACCAACATTGAACCGTCGTCGTTGAACCGTCATTGAAACGGCAATTAATTAGTTAATTAATTAATAAAAGTACCTTGCATCCCTCAAATCATCTTATATTGCATGTGTTTTTCTAATACGTCAATTTCGAGCATAAAATCAATTAATTAATAATAATCAAGCTCGCTTGACTGTTACTGTAGAAATACACAGAATTGAAGAAGAGTTTTTGCACTCGAAAAGCTACGGAACTTGTCTCAAAAGAAATTCGGTCTCCTAATGAAGAGTTTTTTACATGTTCTCTACAATAATCACTGGTGCTGCTTATTGGGCTAAAAAAGAAACGATAATAATAATTAATTTTTCCTCCTTTTCGGCTCTCGCAAACAAACTACAATCAATAAACAGTTCACTGTTTCGTATCACAGTACAATTTATGAGAATTTGTTTTTTTTTCATGAACTTTCATATCGCATTCAGCTATTTTTGTAGAAATAGAAGGCGGAAGTGGAATGAATACGGATGAATTCCTTTCTCAGTCGCAATCTTCACCTTGGGAGGGTGAACGTTGTTTACGTTTTCATAGTGTAAATATGTACGTCGTTTTGATGGTCATCAGGGGCACATTATTCAACTTGCGAGTCATCTGCAATCTCAAATGATCCACAATCGGCTAGTTGCACACATGCTCTTTGCTATTTTTATCACATAAGATCTAGAGGAGAATTTTGAGGCTATCTAATTTCGGGATTTTTCAATACCACATCTATCATCCTCAACGGATTTTTTTTTTTTGATAAATCCCATTCTAGTTTAAAAAGACCAGGTACCAAAATTGATGGTAGAATGACGGAACTTAACAGCTCCAATTCATCGGATACAAAATAGGCCTATCTTCAACAACTGAACAGTGTTCGAGGCCAAGACTTCTGTCATCCTATATTACTTTTTGAAACACCAGTAGCAACACGTTTCATCGCCTTCAGCGCCAATTTTTCATATTGTAGCTATGCGCACTAGATTTACCACATAAATAAATGGTAAGAGATTAGAAATTGGCGTAAAACTGCCTAGGAAACACTATAAACCTTTATGCAGAAACCGTAAACGTACCGATGAGAGCTGCATAAAAGATTTCCTCAACTCCCTCTCTAATGCTAGGTAGATGGCGAAGAAGGAAAATGAGGAGAATATGTCGGACCGTTGAAACTCCTCTCCAACCTTGCATTTTTAAGGGGATGCATAGAATCCTCTCTTCTCTCCTCCGGAGGAGTGGCCAAGAAATTGAAAATGGAATTTCATGGGAAAGTGGAACTAATTTTCTGCAATCATCAAAATGTTTCTAGTTTGTGCATTTATGCTTCAGTCCTGAGCAGTAGGTGGTTATGAAGCGTTTTTTTGAAAGTCATGGTTTACGGTAACTTCATAATTTGTATTACCGAATGACACTTGGAGATTGAAAGGGAGGAGAATGGTTACAGCTTTGTTGCAAGGAAGGGAGTTTCTATACGGTTGAGATGAAATAATTACTCTCTCGTCACCTCTCGCTTCTAGTGGGAATCGAATAAGAGGGCAGAGGGAACCATTCGATACATTGAGAGCGGAAAAGTGGAACGCTAATTTTTCGACTAATTACGATGTATGGCACCCCTCAACATTGAACTTGTCCACTTCAAATCTATCAACATGTCAAGCGTTCCATCGGTCGAAAAATTAAGCGCATCCCTCTGGATGAAAGCCGCTTCCCTTAAATACAGATCTGAATTTAAAACAAAAGAGTATCTTGTACAGAAGATGCGCTCTAGATGTTAGCATGAAAATTATGCAAAAGAGTTCAAAGCCAATAACCGAAGAAATCAGTTTGGTGTGAATCGCATACTCATTTATCATGAGATCTAAATGAAAATAAAGTTGCGAATAAATTCTGCGAATAAATGCTGCCATTAAAAATTTGATAAGTACGCCTCACTCAAAAAATATATATGTATGTAAATTTTTTTGGCGCTTTTCACTGACAGTCGCCAAATATCAAATATAATAGAAAGCCATTAAACATTTATCTAAAATAAAAAGTTGAAATTTGAAGTCAACGTAAAAGAATGCTACTTTGATATTCACAATACAACGCAAACACAAATCAAAGAATAGCTACGGGTGCAAAGATATCAGCAAACACCAATGCATGTGCATGCAATGATGATAAATCGAGGGCACATGGAGAGAACGCAAAAAGTTGAAGCAACACTCGTATCAATTATTATCACAACACCACTGATATCGGCACTTCAAGCTCGATCAGTGACGATTATGAACCCAGTGAATAGTTCATATAAACTTCAACATGAAAATCTCATAATCTAAATCGAAGCCACTTACCTCATCGATTGGTCGCTCCTACGGGCTCAGCTATCCGAAGCGTTCAAGTCGATCACTTGTTAACGAGCGAACGGCGTCCACATCTTAGAACAAGAAGGCGTTTACGCTTATATAGCGTCGTATGGCCTAAAAATGATGAAGCTTAGTTGCAGTGGACAGAAAATATGTGATTACATGCTTATTGAGCGAAAGCTCGATTTGGTAAAAGTATAAGATTAGTGTGTGCATCGATCGATGTTTATGTTGGGAGGAATTTTTTTTTGTAAGCTTTTATTTAAAATGATTAAGGAAGGAAGCGGTTGGTACTGGTTGAACGAAAATGAATATATAATGAAAGGTTTAACGGAACTGAGCTGTGTCGAATGGATGGCACATGTAAACCCATTCTCGTCGCTGAGCAGCAATTCAGCACTCAATTAAGTGTGCAACCATTGTGATGAACATTTTCATCGGATAGCCGACAACGAGGCAAGAAGCACCTTATCGTATGAGAAAAACCAATACTGAAATACTTCTAGAGGATTTTTTCGGGAAAAAAATATGAACTTGTCTCGTTAAGGGTTTCCATATGAGCTGAAATAACAGTATCATTTATACTGTTTACTTACTGTCATTTATACTTGTTGCTGTTATTATTTTTTACTTGCATTAACAGTGATAAATTAACAACATAATAATTTTAAGTATTAGCAATGAAAATTTAGGACTTTGTATATCTTTTCATAAACATTCTAGACAAACGTGCGTTGCCAATTCATTTGGACTGTACTTTAATAACAAGAATAACGAAGAATACGAAATTGGTGAATCGGATCGAAGTAAAACGAAACAAACGGTTCATTTACTCCGGTAAACACGGACAGAAATGGGAAAGAAATAAAAACAAGAAAAAAAGGTCGTCTTCGCATGACCGAGAAGATATAGCCATGTAATGTATAAACTGCGACGAAGACGCCTCACATTGGGACTTCGGACGTAGTGCAATGAGAATTGTGACCTCC
>JPKZ01001378.1:163193-174733 GCA_000803305.1 Toxocara canis | reverse complement strand
GTATATATACATATGTATACACACGCATGAAAGCTCGGAAACGTATCGTCCCAGAATTTGTTTTAGTACTACAAAGTGAAACAAGAATTGATTCTCTTATCGGTCTGCTCGAATCTCTGTTCTTCTAGAGCTACCTTGAATAAAAAAACACCCTCTTACTGTACTGGTTAACTAAAATAACTGTGCAATAACCCACTGTGCAAAGCTAACATCTCCAGTTGCACTGTTACTACAGAGAAAATGGTCAAAGCCTGCAATTATCCTAGTCTTGTTTCTCCCATGTTCAGTTTCGACTTCGCCAAATTTGGAAGTGCAGCGACAAAAACTCAGATATATCATAGCGGAAGCAGAACTGTGCGAGAGAGAAAATGATCAGTGGGTTTGAGAAGACAGCACTGCATTAGATGAGAATTTAGACGAGAAAGAACAAGAAAGAAAGAGATCGGAGAAGACAGAGGAAGAATGGGGAAGAAAGAAGAAGGAGAATAAAGAAGAAGAAAGAAGGAAGAAAAAGAAAAGGAAAAAAGAGAAAAGGAAAAAAGAAGAGAGAGGCAAAAAGGGAGGAATAAAAAACAGAAGAGAGAAGGAAGAAGAAAGAAGGAAAAAGAGAAAAGAAAAAGGAAAAAACTAAAGAAGAAAGAAGACGAAGGAAAAAAAGAAGAAAAAGAAGGGAGAAAGAAAAGAGGAGGAGGAAGGAAGAAGACTTCTGATGACGATAATGATAACCTTTTATGCAAAATTTGTTGAAAAACAGAATCATAACAAACATAATGATAATTCATGATCTAGCGATAAGATTAGTCCATAAATTAAACTGTCAATAGCACAATAGATATGCCGTGTGTTGGACGTAAACTTAACGAATTGTTCGAATTCGTGCAATATGCAAACTTCATCAACGCAATTGCAAGATATCAGCACAACCAAGCCTTTTTTGCAAATGCTTTTTTGCATCAATTGCATATGCAAATGCAAAAATAAAAATGATATGCAAATAGAGAATTATTTACATGCTATGCTTAACAGCTCGGTACAGATTGAATGCTGTGATGTGTCATCATTATGCGTCAGATCGAAACGAACTATAAACGATGAGTGCAAATTTTGGCCGAAAGCATAATGACTCAGTTGACTTGGTCAATCAAACGGCCATTGTATGCGTGAACATTGATCGAGAAATGAAGAAATGCAATCAGAAGAAATGCATTTTGCGCAAGGAACTCATTACGCTATTCCTTCACCACCAAACGGAATAACTTATAACTAATTTTCCTCATCACCCCATCCCCCCACCGGCCCCTCGTTCTCCGTAAGCTATCCTAACAGTTTTGAAGTAATATTCTAGCGTCGTTTTAAATAACGGACCGGAATTGAATTTTTGACTGAAGGTCAATTCTTTATTTTTGTTAACTAATTTCGAGAACTAGAGAGATCATTTGTTTGTAAAAGTAACAAATATCATTAGAGAATTCGAGAACATTAACATGAAATACGTGTTGAATAATGATAAGGCACAAAGAAATCATTACGCTTATTATCTTCGTTACGATATCAAAAGTAAAGTAGAAAACAATTGAAACACAGCTCGTGTAGCATAGAAAACTCAAGATGTTATTAATTTTGCCTACCTTACTTTCGTTAATTATTCGTCAGTTTCTTTCCGATTTCATTAATTAATTAAAGAACACTAAAAGCAATTGCTACCATCATGAATGATCGATTGCGATCACGAAAAACGATCAATACAAATAGCGTATGATGTGTTAACGATAATGAAAACACTATCGAACGGGTAAGAAAAATCATAAATCTGGTTCTCATCTAATTTCTTTCTAAGAAAAAATGAATTTATGGCGTCATGCATCATGCAAAATTTTAATCGCAAAAACGTAACTTAACATTTCTGTTTGCTCTATTTTTCATGAAATGAGACGCTTCACAAAGATGCATGTGCGTTGATGCAGTTGAGTTTATGCATAAAACAAATGCTATGAATTTAATTTTCTTCAAACAATTCGGCGTTACATGCTAACCGATGTTTTAATGACTAGCCCACCTATGTTCCGAGCAACTCTAGCAAAAGACGCATGCTTATGTATCAGTACTCCAACGTTTCTCCAGCATTATTGGTCACACCGTAAGTGCAAAGGGATGCTGAGGTAGCTGTAACTTCATCGATTTCCGTATCGGTGCACCTGACAACAATACCCACGCATGATTGTTTTGACCAGTTTCGGAACGCCTGGTGGCCAGCCTGCTGGCGATCCGTCGGGTAAGCAACCGGGAATGGAACCCAGCTCTTCCCGCCTACGAAGCGGGAGCTCTACCACTGAGCTACTGCCCACCCTCACATCGTAAGTAATCTGTTTCATTTTGTTTCTTTTTTTCAGGATACCTGTCGAGAAAACTTGTTTTGTAACAAGCACTCTAGCCTTTCTAATTAATGTAACTGCGCTTGCGGTTCATTTAAGAAAAGATCAGGGCAACAAAGAAACGACAGAAAATGTGCATAGCAAGTTTCACACTTGCACGCCTAAGTGCAGAATTTATCAGCTGATAAACTGATGAGGTGACAGGTGCAGAGTGTCGTAAAGCGCCAACGATCGCATATAGCACGTTCCACATCCGCCGTTTTAAATTTGCTAGCCTAGTAGTAAGCTGATAAGGTGATACGCATGAATTTCCATATGCAAAGAATTTTATTGAGCCTCGCCCAACAGAAGAGGCCAACATCTGATACTTTAAACGTTGCGATGCGCGCAACAGCGCTTACAACATGTCGTGACACCCACAGCTCTTCTGAAATCATATTACGACACTTGCTGACTTCTACACTAGTAGAGAAGTATTTTGCTTGCGAGAAGTACTATAGTGAAGCTTGTACTCACCTCAGATTTTAACCTAGCAGTGAAAAACATCTAGTAGCACTTTGGAAGCAAACGCGAGTGGTGGGAATACGGGCAGATGTGTAAGAAACGAAAATTTAGTAAGATGCAGTATGGGAATGTTTACACTCATGATAATTTTAATTTGGATTATATAGAAGAAAGTGCTACTAGATAAACTCTAAACACCAACAGTTAGCGAGGTCAACAGCGTTACTGCTTGATGGGTGGATGAGCAAGTCGTTAGCATGAGATGGTATGGCAAATATCGCTCGGAATGGATCGTGAAAATGTTTTGCAAAGCTCAAATAGACTACCCCTCTAAAGTAACCGGTCGCAAGATTGATATGGTTACTGTTTAGCGCTTACGAGTAATGTGGTTGAAAAAAGATGTTGCAGAAAGAGGGGTACTTCCATGGCAAGTAGCCTGCATATAATGTAAAGGATACTTAAACTGCCATGCAGTTATTTTCTTAACAGCTGACTACTCAATTCCAGAACACCATGACTATCAAAAGTGAAAAATAGTACTTAGTACGCCTAACTGAATGCAACCACATGAGATGATTTCAGTAAAGGATTAAGTGCAATAAATTTCATTTCCGGAGTCTCCTCGAAGGTTTGCGAGAAATAACATAAAATGATCGAGACCGTAAAGCGTTTTGTATTCGGAGTGTGAAGAATTCCGAGGAAGGTTCCGCAGCGGAGTCGAAAATCTTGAGGTATGGCTTGGTTTTACATGAGCAGTTTGCACTAAGCAGATGTATGCTTCGAAAGCTCCACCGTAAAAAGTGGTGAGTTTTGTGCCCTTAGCAAAGCGACATATAAATATGCAACTCTACGTTTGTATTTCTCATACGAAATAAATGCTGGCAATAGAAGAACACCATATAGTTACTGCATTGTGTTGCGTTTGCTTAAAGGATATGTGCGTTACGAAAGAAGCACTTATTCGCATTATTCTCATTCTAACACAACCATAAACCGTTAGCGACAATTGCGTTATCTTTATGAAGTTATACGACAGCAGCGTATTAAAATGTCCGTTATGAAACACAGAAGAATATTTCGAAAAACATAATAAAATTATAGTAAATTTTGCATCCGAAGTAAATAACGGATAAAAGTGGTATCCTTCTACGATAATACATACGAGTTGTATTGCCACCAGTGTGAAATACGTGTTTCGACTAATAAGTCTGTTGTAGAGGCGAGTCGACCGACGTATGAATATGAATGGGCAAATGGTCATGTATACGTGAATTGCACAGTTCTTTAACGTTGCTTATCACGAGTGGTTATATTGGGACTGGTTGACTCTTTATTGCAAAACTACAAGAGTATTACTAGGCGCGTTTTAGGGTTTGTTAGCAGTTAATAAAACCGGTTGACTTGATAAACTTAACTGTCAGGCCTCATGCTGTATCAATGCCCTTAGCACACATTCTCATTTGTTGTTGTTTGCATATAAATGCGCATTTGGTTTTCTCTATATGGAAAGAATGAATGATTAGATGGATAAACGAACAAAAATACATAATATAGCCTTCGGCGTACCTAAATAAACGAAAAAAACTACATAAGCTAGCCTTGGGCGTGCCTAAACGAACGAAAAAATCTACATGAGATAGCCTTCGGCGTACCTGAATAAGCGAACAAAAACACATAATATATCCTTCGGCGTACCTAAATAAACGAAAAAAACTACATAAGCTAGCCTTGGGCGTGCCTAAACGAACGAAAAAATCTACATGAGATAGCCTTCGGCGTACCTGAATAAGCGAACAAAAACACATAATATATCCTTCGGCGTACCTAAATAAACGAAAAAAACTACATAAGCTAGCCTTGGGCGTGCCTAAACGAACGAAAAAATCTACATGAGATAGCCTTCGGCGTACCTGAATAAGCGAACAAAAACACATAATATATCCTTCGGCGTACCTAAATAAACGAAAAAAACTACATAAGCTAGCCTTGGGCGTGCCTAAACGAACGAAAAAATCTACATGAGATAGCCTTCGGCGTACCTGAATAAGCGAACAAAAACACATAATATAGCCTTCGGCGTACCTAAATAAACGAAAAAAACTACATAAGCTAGCCTTGGGCGTGCCTAAACGAACGAAAAAATCTACATGAGATAGCCTTCGGCGTACCTGAATAAGCGAACAAAAACACATAATATAGCCTTCGGCGTACCTAAATAAACGAAAAAAACTACATAAGCTAGCCTTGGGCGTGCCTAAACGAACGAAAAAATCTACATGAGATAGCCTTCGGCGTACCTGAATAAGCGAACAAAAACACATAATATAGCCTTCGGCGTACCTAAATAAACGAAAAAAACTACATAAGCTAGCCTTGGGCGTGCCTAAACGAACGAAAAAATCTACATGAGATAGCCTTCGGCGTACCTGAATAAGCGAACAAAAACACATAATATAGCCTTCGGCGTACCTAAATAAACGAAAAAAACTACATAAGCTAGCCTTGGGCGTGCCTAAACGAACGAAAAAATCTACATGAGATAGCCTTCGGCGTACCTGAATAAGCGAACAAAAACACATAATATAGCCTTCGGCGTACCTAAATAAACGAAAAAAACTACATAAGCTAGCCTTGGGCGTGCCTAAACGAACGAAAAAATCTACATGAGATAGCCTTCGGCGTACCTGAATAAGCGAACAAAAACACATAATATAGCCTTCGGCGTACCTAAATAAACGAAAAAAACTACATAAGCTAGCCTTGGGCGTGCCTAAACGAACGAAAAAATCTACATGAGATAGCCTTCGGCGTACCTGAATAAGCGAACAAAAACACATAATATATCCTTCGGCGTACCTAAATAAACGAAAAAAACTACATAAGCTAGCCTTGGGCGTGCCTAAACGAACGAAAAAATCTACATGAGATAGCCTTCGCCGTGCCTGAATAAGCGAACAAAAACACATAATATAGCCTTCGGCGTACCTTACAACGGGATGTTCACTTTGCCATATCTGTTTCAATTTAAAACGTGCAAGTAACGAATCAAGCAATTTATCATCCTTTTCAACCGAACGATGGGATATGTTTCACCGAACCGCATAGATTGCAACCAAAATATTGCCAGGACGTGTTTCAAAAATCATACGATAACTGTGGAAGCCAGAGTCACCATTTTAAGCAGCTGTTATCTATCGTCGAACCGTAACTTGATCGAATCGCAGTGCTCGTCAGCTGGGTAGCATGTGATTTTTTGGCGACTCACTCTTTAAATTAGTCGATTTCATCAAGTACGCAGAAAGTATGAATATTCAAATTTTATTCGAACTAATCACTCATAAATGTCTGTTTTTCTACGATCAAATCAACAACTGTGCGATCCGATCGGTTGAAAGCATGCAATTTTTTTAGCCCTCTTACGAAATCGAAGCACTTGAATAATGTAAGTAATTCTAACCTACATTATAAGTATTAAAAATGAATTCTTCGATTTCCGAGTTGGAACTATCGACCGGCCAGAACAACGCACATATACAAACGTACAAGGACGACGTTGCGATAAGCGGTTTAACTTCAGAAAATCTTCAGAACGGTTACACTAGCTAGGTGCTTTTTAGTTCGCGGTCTTCCGAATCAGGTGATAGCTGTTTTTGACTCATTTATTTTCATTTCCAGTGCTTCTCTTAGATATTTTATGATTTTTTTAATATCTTCTTCTATCAGATTCGCCAGGTTTGGTTCATCACTTTCTTCGCACGTGTGTAAAGGTTGTAGGTCATCTGCGAAAAGTACCATTTTTTCATGCGTCTCAACTTCGCTTACGCCGGAAAACAAAAGTCAAAATTCAGATTCGGAAGACCACGAACTAAAAAGCGATCTTTGCAGGAATCTGAAAAGCGAAAAAAATACCCCTCAAAATGCGCACATTTGGGATACCGAGGTACGTTTGTGGACCTCGACTTTTACCCTATCTCGATCCGACGTTGCCTAATCGCATTCATTTTTTAAAGCCCAATTACGCCATATTTACAACTTATGATGAACTTTCGTGTATCATTCACAACCGTCTTCGTGGATTGCTTATTAAGGTCAATGAATAAGAATCATAAATCAGCGATCACTTTCTAAATGCAGTCATGAAAGAAAACCGCATATTTTAGCCGTTTTGTTTTGTTAAATATGTTATGTCCGTGAGACCTATGTTTTGACTTTTGTTTATTTCATCGCACTAACTTTCTAGCTAAGCCACTTTCTTAATGAGAAAAAAAAAGAAGTAAAGAAAGCGGGGAACTGTAAAAGCTGGGACTAATGAATACGTATTAGGGACTGAAAAACTAAAACTATTAATACAAAGAATGTTTGAAGGATTGGAACGACGATGATTGAAAATTTATTAGAAAATTTATTGCTAAAAATTCCAGTAATGGGCTACTCCATAATCGTCGTAGAAATAAAATATGAGTAGATGAATTCCCAGTATACTGGCAAAAATAAATTCTTAGAATGATTAAGTAAGATTATGTTTACTTTGCTGTCGCATAAAATCGCATAAGAAAGTTAATTGCAGATGGTGATCAAAAACTATTCAGATGTCATCATTCCATGATCAATTTTCCGCTACAGTGCTGAGCGGCAGAAATCCGATGACCATTTACTTCGAATCGATAAGTGAGCTTCGAAGTTAAGTGATAAAAGTTTTTTTAGTGATAATTCTTGAGGAAAAAGACTAGCACAATCGTCCTAAAATAGGTGCAAAGAGGAAGCGCGTCCTGTACTCGGACATTTGGAAATAAAAATTTTTTGAGTTGCTAAGCTGTAAAGAAATAATCTCCAGTACATTTTTTCGTTTCGTTATTTGTCCACTACTTCAACAAATTTCACTTAAAAATTCTCTTAATTTCAAGAAGAATTTCGCAAAAGTTACCGTTTCGTTACTTTCATATTAGGCGCTAGCATTCTGACGGGCGAATAGCATTATGTTGGCTTTTCTTAAGAGATGTAATCTGCTTTAAAAGATATCGGAAAAAAAAGAATCGCGTCATTTGCACGAAATGTGCCTCAAAGATACCATTTTGGCATTTTTAGACAGATTTTTGTCAATAATGTCTAGTTCATATGTTTTGCGCAAGAACTGCTTCAAATTTCTCGTTTAGGAGAGTTTATTTTTTCGAATGATATGGAAAAATCTAATGAGCAATGTGCTCGATTTCTGCCACCAAAAAAAAACAAATATGCTTCTTCTCTGTTTCCGTTGGCATAAATATCGTATTCGAGTGGATATAGATGAAATTTTCGTTCTCATTTGAAGCAATTTTCAAACGGTATCCACTTCATCGAGAAGCAAGCTAGATAGATATAGCAGTATATTAGTGAACGAGTCCAACGTTTTATAGGAGGGTGTTCGTTGTTGGTGAAGCGCCCCCCTCTTCGGATCTATGCGGTGCAAATCCAATCCAATTCAAGTTCATTAGCACAATTCACAAACATTTGTGCTTTTGATGAACGCAACATTCTCTAACCAAAGACGACTCTCCTCATTCTCGTCTATGCGCACTTATATTTCTTCAAATCTAGCAAACATAAATCAAAATCAATCATGCAAGTATTCCTCGTTTATATCAACGACCGACAGCATGAAATATTCAGGGGATAATTCCACGGCACAAAAATTGACGAAATATACATAATATAAACAAAACATAAATCAGTCGATTAAAATTTAATCAAGCAATAGATCGAGGACGGCTATCTTTATGCTCACTTCACAAAGCGCAATGAAACCACTGCGCTTTATGATATGTTTTGTACAAAATAGTCACAAAAATAGGCGAGAAATTATGACATGCGCAAAATGATTTTCTTCATAATTGTACACCCTTCAGGAAGGTATCGAGTTCAATGCGAACAAGTCGAATTTAATAAAGTTCTTTTAAATGGAAAAACTAAAAATATACTATCTTTTGTTTAAAGTCGATAGCTCTCCAGAGTACACAAAAAGCTGTTGAAAAAAAAAACAGCCTTACATTCGCCTTGTTATTGTTGCTGCGAAGTCTCTATTTCGGAATGATAAATAATAACGATTCTCTTTGCATGCGAGCAAGGTATCTTTCTGCCTTAGTCAACCAGCCCTCCTCACCCCCCCTCCCCCCCTCTCCTTTCTTCGTTCTCCACTTCATCGAGAAGCAAGCTAGATAGATATAGCAGTATATTAGTGAACGAGTCCAACGTTTTATAGGAGGGTGTTCGTTGTTGGTGAAGCGCCCCCCTCTTCGGATCTATGCGGTGCAAATCCAATCCAATTCAAGTTCATTAGCACAATTCACAAACATTTGTGCTTTTGATGAACGCAACATTCTCTAACCAAAGACGACTCTCCTCATTCTCGTCTATGCGCACTTATATTTCTTCAAATCTAGCAAACATAAATCAAAATCAATCATGCAAGTATTCCTCGTTTATATCAACGACCGACAGCATGAAATATTCAGGGGATAATTCCACGGCACAAAAATTGACGAAATATACATAATATAAACAAAACATAAATCAGTCGATTAAAATTTAATCAAGCAATAGATCGAGGACGGCTATCTTTATGCTCACTTCACAAAGCGCAATGAAACCACTGCGCTTTATGATATGTTTTGTACAAAATAGTCACAAAAATAGGCGAGAAATTATGACATGCGCAAAATGATTTTCTTCATAATTGTACACCCTTCAGGAAGGTATCGAGTTCAATGCGAACAAGTCGAATTTAATAAAGTTCTTTTAAATGGAAAAACTAAAAATATACTATCTTTTGTTTAAAGTCGATAGCTCTCCAGAGTACACAAAAAGCTGTTGAAAAAAAAAACAGCCTTACATTCCCCTTGTTATTGTTGCTGCGAAGTCTCTATTTCGGAATGATAAATAATAACGATTCTCTTTGCATGCGAGCAAGGTATCTTTCTGCCTTAGTCAACCAGCCCTCCTCACCCCCCCTCCCCCCCTCTCCTTTCTTCGTTCAATACCGCACAGATGTCGTCACCCCATTTCACTATTACCGAGTCCTTGATTTTGAGCTGCTCATGAGCATAGTTGCACACACATATATTGAAGCGCTATTGCAAATGGATCTGAAACGTGCAATGTATCAGGCTTTACCTGATCCTTTGATGTTTAATTTCAGGAAGGGTTTTTTCTTCATGTGCATATTTCGCTCAATGAATGCCACGTAGCTCGCAGATTCTCGATTAATGGTTGTTCTATCGATGGGCCAATTCGTACCGAGAATATGATATGTCACAAAAACATAAGAATTACTTTTCGAAAATACAAATGCGATCTAATCAGTCAATCAGATAAACTTACGTTTTGATACTGTTTCAATTTGTAGCATTTCTTCGCTAATGATAAACAAGCTTCAATGCAGTAAAAATAAGCATGAAATGTAAGCTCAATTAAGAAGCGCTTTCAAACAAATCAAAAATTGCTCAGATCTATATCATCATATTCGAAATATTGCTTTCTATACTTTTCCTTTCTCGTTGTAAATGTTATCGAAATTTTCGTTACCTTTTGACTCACAATTAATAATCCTGTTGAGAAGTTAAAACGTTTCATATACGTTTGTATGAGCAAAATTTTAGCGAAAGAGGAATCATTTGAAAGCGATTTTTGTGAACTATAAGTTTATTAAATTGAACGTTCCATACTAAAATGATGGACTCCGATTGGCTATCATATTTTGCGTTTCATATTTTAAACGTTAAAAGAGCCTATCTACATAGGAAAACATAAAATAGTAATTAAATATCTGTTTCTATAATTCTAAAAAATTCATAAAAAACAGAAAAAAAGACTAAATTTTAGCGAACTTTTCGATAGTGAATTTATGAAAGCGTCAAAAATTTATAACACAACCGAGCAAAAATTATTTGAAACACTCTATGAAGTATTCCATTGTATCAGCGAAAGAGTTTAAGAAAATGAACAGAAGTGATAATGTTTAAGAACTTGTTTGAGTTTTTCAACAATAAACCCTATAAGCATAGCCATTTCGAGTATGATAGAGTGTGAATGTTGCTTGTTCGCTAATCAAGCTTCAAGGAAGTAAAGCAACATAACGAACAATAGCTTAAATGGGACATCATGTGCAATTACTTTTGAAATGGCAAACATCATCATTGTGCTGAACGAATAAGCGTAACGGTGGTGGGTTTAATGAGTATTATCATTGACGGATTAATGATTGCATATTTAATCGAGTATTCGTGAGTAGGTAATTTTTCCATATTTAAAAAATCATCAGTCTCAACAATATAACGGAAGCACTAGCCAATGCAGAACGTAGATGCCGCGTTGTACTCTTGTACATTTGGCATCTGTTAATGCAACGGCAAACATACGGCACACTTTTAGTGCTTTCGATCTATTGCAGCTCTTGATGATATATGTAAGGAAGTTTCGAAAAACTAGACTTTTCAGACTGTAATTTCAAATGTCATAGGAAGTCACAAAGTTATTCATACCATTGACTGCGAGTGAACGAGATCTCAGTGTTTCACAAGAAACTGTCATCTGCTGCATCACGATGAATTGCATTCGGCTAAAATTTTATTATCTATCCTAGACAGATGAGTAAGAACGTGAAGGGATGTGGGGAGAGGAGGGATAAGGGAG
>JPKZ01001378.1:119048-161841 GCA_000803305.1 Toxocara canis | reverse complement strand
AACGGCTGGGCGTTGTTTAAACTAAGGATACTTAAAAAATCGACGCTGCTAATAAGAATAAATCAGTTCCTTTATAATCTGCTTACGTAAAGAGAATACAACAAGGCGAACGTAGCAAATGCTTTAAAAAAAGTAAGAACAGGGGACGTCCAAAAATCGTGTGACGTCTCCGCAAAACCGTAGAAATAAGGAATCCGCGAACACAGCTTTAGAGCCAATGCGCTGGAAAATATATCATTTACGGTCTCTAGTTTTAAACGACTCCGGAATCTTCGTCATTTCCGAAAAATACGCCGTTTAAAGACATACTTGTAAGCCTATCATAAAGGCGAATGAACATAGGATAGAATGGGGTAAGAAACTTAGAATTCTGTGAAACGGAGCCGTTTTTGATTGCTTTTAAGGAGAAGCAATGAACAGCAAGAACTTAAGAGACTGTTGATATACACCGATCTACGATAGCTGCTTGGACACCGTTAAGCATTTTGACTGCTCCGAAGATGCATAGTTGATTGTTAGCAACAAAAAAAAACAAGCCTAATGAATCGTCTTCTCATTAACCATTATCTCTCCTTCGCCCACATACTGGAACACTTGACTCTTCTCATTTCATAGTGCTGAAAGAGCTACGGATATTCTTGGCGAAAGACGAGACAAGCGATTTCACCCTTTCCACCCTCACAAAAAGTATCACTGTTGATTAGGTATGAAAACTCGGAGCGACTGCAGACGACATCGAACGTGCCTTCGAAACGGCTTTCAGTCACCTTTTGTATTCTTCGCTTTGAAACGGATGCGTCGTTCACGTCGATATTCTATAAAATTTCAATGCGTCTTATTATTCGACCATGGAATTTTCTTGTTCACAATGTTCAGAAAGGAGCCTCCGTCCAAGGTAGGGGTTATATTTTAGAAAATTACTGTTCATCTCATAACGCTAGAGGTGAGACGCGCACAAGAAAATGTGTAGTCGAAATTCGTTCTGGGAACGATCGCTAGTGAAAAACAAGAAAGGACCGTAGGATAACGCTGCAATCGAAAGCAGGTTTCTAATTTGTTGCCGGGTATGAAGAGTGGGACTAGACAACAATCTGTATCCGACGTAGTTCAGTATTCGTTAACGGGGCTGAATGAGGTAGGCCTTTATCAATTAGGAGCGTGAACAACCATTATGAGATATCGCTCGATATCATAGTGCAATCATTTCCTCTTTTCCCCTAAAACCTGCTTTTGGTACAACACATGACATCACTACTAGATACTAATTATTACTTTTTAGCAATTGGCATGTTACATGGTACCAGCTTCTACTATTTCTTAAATGTCCCCCCATTTGCTAGTCTAAACCTTTCTTGCGGAAGTTAAAGACGGGATATGATAATTTGAAAGCCGTGTAATTTCAGTTTTACTTCATCACTTGAAAAATCACTTGTACCAGATGGAATCGTACCTCACAAGAGAAAGCACAACTAGCAATTGATGGTTAACTGTGTGATTTCAGAGATCGTTTCAGCGATTAGTGGACTCACTTGTTCAATGATTCGTTTAAGTTCCAGCTCATTGCAGTTATTTGACAAGGCGGGTTCATCACCTCCCATCTCGTTCATCGCTTCATCGAGATCAACTTTCTCTACCTTGTCCTCTTTGCTCATCGGAATAGCCGTCTCACTTTGCTCATCGAAACTCCAGTCAATGAGGGGTTCAACCAGTATCTGCAGGTATAACGTTAGATATGATGAAAGAGAGTCAATTATACAGCTACTTACTATTTATGACGCCGAGAACTATTAGCAGTCAACGAGTGCTGTATATAAAATGCTTGGCTGGATACTGTACTGCTCACCGATATAACACCTCAAAAAAGGGACGGGGAGGAGGAATGGGCAGAATTCAACAAATTTTTCATTCGGCATCGAGTGTTTTCCATACGATGACAGCTCTAACTTTACCAGCTAGGAATGCGCGCCACAAGATGAGACGAAATGGGCTTTGGCAACTTACCCATCAAATCAGCTGACGTGGTAAACTGCTCACAAATGATGAAATTTCAAAATTATATCCGCTCTTAAGATCAAGTTTACCTTAGACTGTGGAGTAGTCGTTGTTGTGAAAGGTGCTGCTGTAGTGATGTCGAAAGTGATGGGCTTTGGTTTGCTGACACCTGAGGCAATAATCTTTGATACCGTGCCAGTCGAAAAGAAAGGTAATGTATTAGTAGTTGGAGTAGTAATAGCACTACTACTTGTTGTTGTTGGGGTTGTAAAAGATTCCTTCTCACTGCTCATAAAGTGGTCAGCATACAAATCGCCTTCCCCTACACTTTCCTGTACGACTGACTCGGGTTCCTTTGATTGAAGTGATTCCTCGGAAGATCGTCTCACCAATGATCGCTTGGTGCGTACAGATGGCTGCGAGGAAGCGTTGAGACCATTTTGGTTCCTTTGAGTCTGCAATACAATTTCACTTCAAATCATCTGGGAAACGCTTATGGCCAGTGTTTCAACTGCATCAAGTATTGTGTGTTATGTATGGTGCATGATATTGAAAAAATCTGGTGTTGCACCAAAATAAAAAATTGACGTTTGCGTCATTTCTGTACGCATATGACGCTCATTTTACAGACGTGACCATTCGTGTGGGCGGCAGTAGTTCACTGGTAGAACCCCCCCCCCCTTTCGCATACGGGCAGGCCTAGGTTCGATGCTGCTTCTCACTATACCACTGACAGCCCAGCTAGAGAGTGGTACTTAACAACTAGCTACAACTGGCTGTTCCTCGGCTTGCGATTGCCTAGGTAACATCGAGACATCGCACTGAAGGCCCGAGCGGTAAGAACAGGAACAATACCATTCATGTATTCGCCGTGCGTGACATTTGCGTCCTAGGCAATTTCATAGAGAACGCGTCTTACGTTACTGATCTACTACAGTCCTTAGTACTATATAATCCATCCTATGCATGTAAAGTTGCAGAAGTAAGCACAGCAGTACAGTGCAACGCGTATAGCACAGGTGGTTTCTGTAAAAGATACAACGCAGTAGTGTGCTCGCTGTTTTGATCATCCAGTACAAAGTAGCACGGCGTTCATTGCTTCAGTTTATTTAAGTCGGTTCAGTCTGAAGATGTACCAGCGCAACGTTTGTAAACTAGTATGATGCAAACCAATGAAGTTTCCGTTTCCCACCTTTCAAATCCACGTGTTCTCCATACCGCTGATCTCTCTGCTCACATCGAATGAAAAGGACAAGCACTTCTGCGGACTAAAATAACACTACAAACCAATAGGCACAATAATAACGCCTAAAGGCCTGATAGAACAGTCCACTTTCGCTGGTGAGCATGAAAGGTTCTACCGAAGAAAAAAAAAACGAGAACAAAATGCTCTACAATCCAATCGATTTATGGCATTCATTCGTATAATCAAAGTGAGTGTTGATTGAGTGCTGGGGGGTTGGAGAGGGGGGGTTGAGGGGGTGGATGGGTGGGAGTGCATTAAAAGAACCAATAAAACTTCAACATAATCTTACCTTTTCTAAATATTTCTTTCGTTTTAAATCTCTTAATTGCGTATGTCGAAGATTACTGATGATTTCTTGAATCTCATCAACGGTCTCTTCAGAATACGATTTGCTTGGTTGTCTGGTGTCGGCGATATTCTGAACAATTTTGTTTATTCGTGAACGATACGAACAACAATGCGCAAGTATTGTTTTTGAAACCTATTAGCAGTTATCAGTGTTCAAGTTTTAACTGCAAAAAAATCTTTTACTCATTACGCTTGCCGCAAAGTTCAAAGAGAAATAAATAATATTAGTCTTATCATTGACGGGCGCCTTATTAACGGATAATTTTTTTATTCGACTTTTAGGCACTTTAGGATGCCTTCAAAATGAAAAGTGTATATTCGTCACTTACGTAAAGTATGGGAAGTTCTATTCAGCATTCTTCTGCTATATGCTACTATTAACGTGGAAAAGTGATCCAGTAATGTGCTTGTTTGTTATTTGTTACAGTTCCAGAACAACTGTGATTAGCATAGTTTTCAGTAGCTCTGTAGAAACAATATAGTAGCAAAAAAAACCAGTATTCTCTAGTATATAATTGTACCAAATGTTCCGATCAGCTAGAATGACTTGTACCTGCATTATGTGCGGGGCATCAACGCTGACAGATTTTTTCTGGCTGGAATTTCCTCGATCGCCGATCCAATTCCACCGCTCTTTGGCAACCCGATCAGGCGCATCTGTTTCACGCCAAGATTGCATGACCCCTTCGTTTGTGTCAGCTTCTTCCAATTCTATTTCTTTTCTCACCATTGTAAGCAGCTCTTGAATTCCCGTTAGCACATTGTCAATTCGAGCTAGTTCATGATCTGATTGTCGGATCTTGTTGATTGCTTGTTGAGTCGTTTCAGCAGTTGTTCGCGTTTCGCTGGAAGTCGAATGGCTAGTATCAGTTCTGTTCCGTATTTTTACTCCACTCTGGGCAAATGATCGTTTTTGCGGAGACGTTCCCCTATTAATCTCATCCTGTCTTGTTTTATGATCATTTTTAATATGTCCTCCTTTCTCCGTTATTCCGCTGCCATTTTCAACAATTGGTGCTTTTGATGCCATAACATCCTCTACTTTAACAGAAACTTTCTTCTCTGTTCGAGTAACATGATATGCGTCTCCAGCCGTCGATCCAGGCAGTGATTTGGCTATGGGCGCCATGTTAGTTGTTGCTCTTAGTTTTTCTCCCAAAGTTGTGCCGAAATCTGATGCAATTGTCTCGTAAACACGAGAGTTATTGTGGCTTAGTGAAGTATCGTGCTGTAATGTTGAAATCAAAAGTGGCATATTCACCACTGACTGATTCTGCGCTGTTAAGCCATCAGAAGCACCATTGAATCGAGGTGATACCTTAAAAGAAATCTTTCCTGTATAGCCATTATCAGTTGTGCTGTTTTCGCTTTTCATATTCGGATCCTCTTTTTCGTTAGGCGATCGAGTGGTTGGTTCAGGATCAGATGCTTCTATAATGATACTACTTGCTGGTACAAGGACAACTCCTTGAGCTCGTTGCCCATCTTCACTCTCAGCTGTTGACTGTTGCAACAACGTAGAGAGACCTGAATACTCAACAGAAGATCTAGCCGGAGCATCGGTTGTGAGAGGATTCTCAACGATATTTGTAGTTGAGTGGGATTCATTCTGCTTTGATAGAACCAAAGCAAAAGTTCTTTCGTTTTGCCTTGATGAATCTGTAAGTTGAATAGCTACATCCCCGTAAGGATTCTCGGCGATAAGGAGTGTTTTGTTTGGCAAAGGCGCAATAGATATTTGTTGACCTGTTTGTTCAGCAAATTTATCATAGCCTGGAACGTTGAGTGTAGGCGCAGATAAAACTGCACTTTCAGAAGCACGATCTCCAACGTTCGCATCAATATGTTGAAACATTGATGGAAAAGTTGTGGTAACCGATTGTGGATTGGAAAAATGCAATGCATTGTTGTTGTACACAACATTTGGTTTCAAATGCTGTCGAACAGGCACACAAGGCGGATATCGACAATCGTTGTTCGTTTGTTGACGATTTTGCTGAGGATTATATCCACTCCAAGGATGTTTCTCTAAAAAAACTATTTTTAAGGACATTATTGAAACGATTGTAGTATTCTTACGATTAATGAGCCGAAAAAATTTTTAAAAACCATACTTTTGAACAACGCTTTCCAAGATCCGTAATACTTTGTCATATACGATTTTGGCAAAAAGAAAAAACCTGAATCAGAACAAAAATCGAATGTAGATAAACGGATAAGAAAGAGACAAAAATGGTTCAAATATACTGAGATATCGGGAATATCGGGAATAACCAAAAACGCTTTCAATATTTCTTTCACTTTCTTTTGTTGGAAGATGAAAATGCAAAACCTGTTTAGTGATCTTCCCGTTTATAAAAAACAAAAACGTCGCATATTTTAAAAATGAATGATCGTTTATAACGACACAATAACACTCACTTATTAAAGAAAAGAAAGATTTATTAAAAAATGGCTCTGTTATGTTTATTTTTTCTGAATAAGTTTTAATATCGATTCTATTGTGAACAATTAATAAGGTCTGGATAGAATTAAGCTTACCGATACTTTTGCATGGTGCAATATATCTTCCGAATGTGAAGAAAGCATTCACGCATGGATTCGTTGGCGGTGGACAACCAAACGCTGCAATCAAACATTATGCCATCTCGATTAAAAATTCATCTTTAAACTTTTACACTTTTGCATCCGGTGATTACTTGAGCTTCCGGTATGGCAGCTCCGTATCGTGAATATCGATGAATCAATAATGGTGTTTCTGATCGGTAATCCATTGAATGTTGAAATCATCTCTGAATACTTGAGAATGGTGTTTTCGTTTTTTATGTGAAATAGTCATGCAATCTCCTTGTACTTTATAGTATCATATAGGCAGATGACGCACAGTTTATTTTTTCCATTTTATATTCTGGAAAATATCTGATATCATTCTTAAAATGCTCAGAACAACGACAGCTGATGACAGATCACCATGAGAAGAGAATTCCTTCACGAATAAACTAACATAGTACTAAGTTTATCCCACAGAACAGGACATTTATTCCGCTCAATCACTCTCTAATTAGTGATTATGCTTAGCCGCTCTATCGATGACATACTCAACTTTTGTAAAATGTGTTGAATTAAGGAATCGGATGGGCGACACGCGGAGATTTCATCAAAAATTGAACCAGTCTGGGTGAAGGGGAGGCAGGGAAGCAGAGATGTGAGGGGATTTCAAGGTTTTTAAGATTCATAATTTATGAACGAGCTAGTTATTTAATAAAACAATGTTTTCCACTCAGGAATGTCGAACGAAACAGAAGATGTGTTTATCCATATCTGCTGTATACGTCGCTTAGCGCCGATAAATTGCGGACAAAAGGTAGGAGGGACCCTTGAAAGGATACAAACACACTTGTGTGAGGTAGAAATGAAAGAGTTGACCATTTAAAAAACCGGATAGTAAAGGATAGGCGAAAACAAAATTCGTACAACTGTAACAATAAATAAGAGCAAAAAGTTTTTCGGCAAAAGCTATTGTGTAACAGCGCCACAAGTAATGCCATGTTTCATCGGCTGTTTCAACTACGAAGCGCAAATGTGGTTCAACTCTTAAACGGTGTTACTTATTATGGCTTAAAACTTCACACAATTTCAGTGATTAGCAATTTTCAAGCTCGTAATCTGCAGAGATCATAAAAGACTATTTGTTTGAATTAAAATGGAACCTTGTGGTGGACAGGAGTTTGTTCGACAACCACAGCAGCATTCGAGAGAATTAAAAAAAGCGTTTGCTATGCTTGTAGCAGAGAGTATAACGAATACAACCAGAATCATCATTGGTAACTGAAACGATAGCTAAAACTTACTACGACTATCGAGTGCATACGACTGAGATGACAAACAATACGATACACTGAAATGCACAACACTTTCCAAAACAACGACTGCGATTGTGCTTATTGCCTAGTTCGCACAGATGTTTGTTATTGAAAGTAATAATTCTGCCAGCCGTTCGGGAAGGCAGATTTATTGCGAAAGACTTGGGTTCGATTCCCGGCTGCTCTCCCAACGGATCGTCGGCAGACTGATGACCACTAGGCGTTCGAAAACTGATCAAAACAATCATGAGTGGGCATGGTTATCAGCTGCATCGATACGGGCGGGAATCGATGAAATTACAACTGCCTTTGCATCCCCTTTGCAATTCTGCCTTAGCATTCATATTCACGATATGTGCACATCGAGCAGAGAGTGGGTTCGAAGGAACGGACGTTATATGGATAGTAATGAGAACTGGAAGAAACATGGAAGAATGGTATAATAGAGTAAATAGCAAAAAAAACCACCTTCTCCCCTTTCCCCCACTCTCTTCTTTCTTTTCAACCTAATAATGAGAGGGCAGAGCTGCCCATTTACAATTACTTTGACAACTCTAAAATATCGCAATTTAGTTGCGCCAATATTTGAAATGGTTGTATTGTTTAATAAACGGAATTGAAACAGAGAATAACTAACTTCGAATAGTCTCTAACTACTCATATCCTATACTTAACGAAGAAAGTCGATCAAACAAAACGTCTGAAAAAAAATGGTCTCAAAGCATAAAAGCGGCTGACCTTCTTTTAGGAGTTACGATTTCGGTAAATGGGTCAATAAACAAAGTGTCGGCGTTTGTGAAGCGTTCATATGATCAACTCGACTCCAGTCATTTCGTTCATTTATATAGAGGTCACATCTAATACACAACTCGTTAACGAAATTGATTGATCACAAAAATGCATCACCTAAAATTACAAAAGGTACAATAGAATACGTTCCACTGTCTAAACTACGTCCCGAAATGAATTTTGTCATATTTCTGTTTTTATTTATGTATTTGTTCTTTGTTCTTTTCAAACATAAATTTTCTAAACGTCTATTGAGCTGAAAAAAAAAACCAAGAACGGACGATACTGTTTCGGATCATTTTCATCTGAATTAGTGCTGAGTCCTTCGCTATTTCCAGATTTAACTAACAAGTTCATCGTTTGACTTGCCGGGGCTAAGAGACGAAATTTTACATTCCCATTAGCCTTAAAAGAATCTCACCAAAAACTGATTCTTGAACGGAATTTTTCATTATTCATGACCGACACGACAACATCGTTAATACACTAAGCAAATCCTAAAAGAAATTATAAGGGAATTACAAAATGAGCTCATACTCTTCACAGATCTACCGCTAATAGGTGTTGTCATAACTCACTAATTTTTTGAAATTTTTTGAGAGGAGGGGGTGCGTTATTTCTGGGCCATAACTGCTGATCAACAATTTTCGAACCCAAATTTACTCTTTATACTTTTAGCTAAAAAAATCTGCGCAGTATGAATTTTGGATAAGAAAAGCACTCAACTATAGAAATGACCATCTAATAACAGTTTTAATAATCTGCGAGTGCTGAAGAGGACGAATATGATGAAAATTTGACGCTTTTACGAAAATGTCCTTAAAAATTGTGAAATATACGAATGAGGAGCAATCGCCATGTCTCCACTCTCCTCCTCCCACCCCCGCCCCACCCCTTTCCCCCACTCTCTTCTTTCTTTTCAACCTAATAATGAGAGGGCAGAGCTGCCCATTTACAATTACTTTGACAACTCTAAAATATCGCAATTTAGTTGCGCCAATATTTGAAATGGTTGTATTGTTTAATAAACGGAATTGAAACAGAGAATAACTAACTTCGAATAGTCTCTAACTACTCATATCCTATACTTAAAGAAGGAAGTCGATCAAACAAAACGTCTGAAAAAAAAAAGGTCTCAAAGCATAAAAGCGGCTGACCTTCTTTTAGGAGTTACGATTTCGGTAAATGGGTCAATAAACAAAGTGTCGGCGTTTGTGAAGCGTTCATATGATCAACTCGACTCCAGTCATTTCGTTCATTTATATAGAGGTCACATCTAATACACAACTCGTTAACGAAATTGATTGATCACAAAAATGCATCACCTAAAATTACAAAAGGTACAATAGAATACGTTCCACTGTCTAAACTACGTCCCGAAATGAATTTTGTCATATTTCTGTTTTTATTTATGTATTTGTTCTTTGTTCTTTTCAAACATGAATTTTCTAAACGTCTATTGAGCTGAAAAAAAAACCAAGAACAGACGATACTGTTTCGGATCATTTTCATCTCAATAATCTTTTGTTTACGGCTGTTTATCGATGATTTTCCAATTAGGGCAACTACAAGCTAGCTAGCTACGGTAGAGCGGTTGTCATTGATTCAGGCAAAATTTTGGAATCCATTACAGCATCTTAGCAATTTCATGATCAACTGGAACACAAGGTTGTCATACTGGTGCTTAATTAATTGGAGGATTCAAATGAAACATATAAAAGAAAGAAAAGAAGTTAACGAGAAACGCAATTAATTATTGCGCTTTTTTTGGGAAAAATATAAACCATTATCTAAAGTTTTGTAGTGCATTCAATATTCGAAAAACTAGATTTTAAAAAAATTCAAATTCAAATTCTGCTACAGTTCCAAAAAAAACTGGTATGCTCCCAATGAATTTTATAGACTCTGAAAAACTGCAAATCGCTTTCCCGAGGGAAATGAAATATTTTCACTTATAATATTGAAATGTTCACTTCTTGCCTTCAGGATCACTTCATGAATTGTTGCTTTGTGAATTCTCACTGTAAAGTAACGTTCTATAAAAGAAAGTGCATTGGTGGACGCGTAAAAGTTTCAAATAGTATGAGCAGAATTGTTGGATCTTCAAAAAAAAAAGAATGTCAAAATGTGAAAAACAAAACGTTACTGGAAGGTGGCGAGGGAAGTAATGCTAATCCCGAATTACAGTGAAAGTGGGAAAGCACTTAGCGAGAGAGCACTGCCAAATAAATGGTGATCGAAGTAATGGCTGAAAAAAAAGAGATAATATTAAAGTAGGAATAAAAGCTTTAATGAACGTGATACGTAGGCGCCGTTTGTCGATCGTTGTAAGCGGAAAACATCTCACAATAGTCATCCTTCACAAATCTTCTGTTTTAGCCGTTTCTTGCAAATCGATACCGATCAGAAGTCTTGACTGCAACGTAATACTTGACAAAACACAAATCGCAGTTGTGGTTGTGTTTATACAATACACGTTCTCGAGATTGAAAAAAAACGCAACGTGTCGAATAGCTTCTCGAGATTGAAAAAAAACGCCACGTGTCGAATAGCTTCTCGAGATTGAAAAAAAACGCCACGTGTCGAATAGCTTCTCGAGATTGAAAAAAAACGCCACGTGTCGAATAGCTTCTCGAGATTGAAAAAAAACGCCACGTGTCGAATAGCTTCTCGAGATTGAAAAAAAACGCCACGTGTCGAATAGCTTCTCGAGATTGAAAAAAAACGCCACGTGTCGAATAGCTTCTCGAGATTGAAAAAAAACGCCACGTGTCGAATAGCTTCTCGAGATTGAAAAAAAACGCCACGTGTCGAATAGCTTCTCGAGATTGAAAAAAAACGCCACGTGTCGAATAGCTTCTCGAGATTGAAAAAAAACGCCACGTGTCGAATAGCTTCTCGAGATTGAAAAAAAACGCCACGTGTCGAATAGCTTCTCGAGATTGAAAAAAAACGCCACGTGTCGAATAGCTTCTCGAGATTGAAAAAAAACGCCACGTGTCGAATAGCTTCTCGAGATTGAAAAAAAACGCCACGTGTCGAATAGCTTCTCGAGATTGAAAAAAAACGCCACGTGTCGAATAGCTTCTCGAGATTGAAAAAAAACGCCACGTGTCGAATAGCTTCTCGAGATTGAAAAAAAACGCCACGTGTCGAATAGCTTCTCGAGATTGAAAAAAAACGCCACGTGTCGAATAGCTTCTCGAGATTGAAAAAAAACGCCACGTGTCGAATAGCTTCTCGAGATTGAAAAAAAACGCCACGTGTCGAATAGCTTCTCGAGATTGAAAAAAAACGCCACGTGTCGAATAGCTTCTCGAGATTGAAAAAAAACGCCACGTGTCGAATAGCTTCTCGAGATTGAAAAAAAACGCCACGTGTCGAATAGCTTCTCGAGATTGAAAAAAAACGCCACGTGTCGAATAGCTTCTCGAGATTGAAAAAAAACGCCACGTGTCGAATAGCTTCTCGAGATTGAAAAAAAACGCCACGTGTCGAATAGCTTCTCGAGATTGAAAAAAAAACGCCACGTGTCGAATAGCTTCTCGAGATTGAAAAAAAAACGCCACGTGTCGAATAGCTTCTCGAGATTGAAAAAAAAACGCCACGTGTCGAATAGCTTCTCGAGATTGAAAAAAAAACGCCACGTGTCGAATAGCTTCTCGAGATTGAAAAAAAAACGCCACGTGTCGAATAGCTTCTCGAGATTGAAAAAAAAACGCCACGTGTCGAATAGCTTCTCGAGATTGAAAAAAAAAGCCACGTGTCGAATAGCTTCTCGAGATTGAAAAAAAAGGGCCACGTGTTGAGTGGCAACTATTAAAATTTGAATATATCTGAATCCTGCTAATCTGAGCTTTTGTATTAGGTTGTTTAATCGTCCTAATTTTGAAGTATTTTCTACTGCTCTTTTTTTTGCTAGAATTTTGCTCTAGCATTCTGCAATTGCGTTGACTGTAGCTGAAATATGGATTATTGTTGTATATTTCTTGTTCCATCCTTTAATCTATCCTAACTTGGAGCAGCTTAATTCTGTTCCACGATGTTTCCGTGCGAGAAGTTCTGTTGTTTGCTTTTCTCTATTTAAAACTTAAACTCGATAGAGTAAATCCAGTGGTGTTTTCGAATCGAATCTTTTATTTAGTTGATAGGCAAGAACTACCTTTAATACAGTACAAAGATGATACAAATATGATACAAAGGGGCACAATCAAATACAACCACAATAAAAATGCCACGTCACAACACAACACTGCTTATAACTATTCAGCACAAAGGCAACAGCCAGTGCATTGAGCAAAGCAATCGCGCGCTGTCTTATGATTTTTAGTCCGTAATTTGCTCGGTATGTTTCACAGGTGTACATTTCACGCCTAGTTCGGTAATGAGTTGTTTTTGCCAGCAAGTTATTCAAATTTTCACTGAGTTGACCATTTTGCATCTCCTTGACCATTGCTTTAAATTCCATGCTGCTCAGTGTTGTAATATCTCCCCATCTGTAGTGGGCTTTATGTTCACCAATTTGTTCGATTTTTTTAGCGTTGTGAATAACTCTGATCGAGTGGTTTGCGACTCGTTGCAGTACTTTGAGATCTTTTCTGGCTGCTATCGCAGTGATGGGCAGGAATAATCTAATTTTAGGGATTACATAGGCGTTTGTTAGCATGGTTATGCATCTCTTATTCACATATTGCCTTATTGCTTTCTTATGGTAGAGAAGTTTTGAACACGAACGGGATACGTTATCAAAATGGGCTCGGAAGGCTAGGCTACCGTCTAGATGTAAGCCTAGGTTACGGGTGTCATTTTTAACAATTATTTTTTCGCCGCAAATCTTCAGAACTGTCTCGCTAGCTAAGCGCTTTTTAGTTCGCGGTCCTCCGAATCTGGTGATAGATGTTTTTGACTCATTTATTTTCATTTCTAGTGCTTCTCTTAGATATTTTATTATTTTTTTTCATGTCTTCTATCAGATTCGCCACGTTTGGTTCATCACTTTCTTCGCACGTATATGAAGGTTGTTGGTCATCTGCGAAAAATACCATTTTTTCATGCGTCTCAACTTCGCTTACGTCGGAAAACAAGAAGGCAAAAAGGATAGGAGGAAGCATGCCTCCCTGCCTATAGAAATCTGTTTCGCTTCTGAAATCTAGTCCTCACCCAGTGTTCTTACTTTTCTACGTTTGGTTCATCACTTTCTTCGCACGTATATGAAGGTTGTAGGTCATCTGCGAAAAATACCATTTTTTCATGCGTCTCAACTTCGCTTACGTCGGAAAACAAGAAGGCAAAAAGGATAGGAGGAAGTATGCCTCCCTGCCTGTAGAAATCTGTTTCGCTTTTGAAATCTAGTCCTCACCCAGTGTTCTTATTTTTCATTTTAGCAGGTACTGTTCCAATAGCCTTGTTAGATTTTCATCCGGATTTACTCTGTCGATGATTTTCTGGAGAAGGATATATGGGTTCACAGTATCATACGCTTTCTGGGCATCTAACTGTACAATGTAGGTTAGGTTATTATTCTCCATGTTCCGGAAGATTTTCTCACATATCTCCGCAAGCGCTGTCGTGATGGAGTGTCTCCTACAAAATGCATGTTGGCAGTTGTGCAGAAAAGGTTCGAATACTTGATAAATCTGTGGGTGTATGCATCGTTCAAAGAGTTTGCAAACACAGGAAAGAAGACTGATCGGCTCATTGTTGGCTGGTTCTTGTTCACTGCCTGTATTCTTAAATATTGCTTTGATTTTTGCCTCTTTCCACTCCTCAATAAATCCCCTAGTTCTGAATTATTGTATTGAATAATGGTAGAAGTTTCGTTGCAGCGAAATTTTTTGCTGTTTTGAGTATTTTATTTGTAATCCCGTCCAATATCTTCTAAAAAACTAAGTGATGCTTTCCACCGCGTTCCTTCCCCTTAAAGATGGACACGGTAAAAGCTTTGTGCAGTAGCGCATGCGTTTGCAATTTTTCAAGAAGTTTTGAATGGAGTAAAAAACGAAACCGCTAAACTTTCAGTGTTGGGCCATGAGCCTATTGTTTTGACAAAAAACCTTCAAACATGACCGTCTTTATGGCATATTTCCCTTAAAGCTTCGAGCACATTATCACTGTCCAGCTTGATAATGATCGGTGAATTTAGTTCGCTTCATTTTGTCGATTTGATTTGCTGTACTTAGTTCGTTTCTCGATTTATTATTTCAGAATAAGGGACGCTTTAGAGCAAAAAGATAGGCGAAAGCGTTGAGCATAACCATGTTATCCAACGAAGAAAGAAAGAATGGTGAGTGTTAGATTCAATTTGATTGCTATTTTTGTTTTTGATCTATTTTTATTCGAATAAAAAATGAAAAACATTAATCGAATTTTTCGGTTTGAATTACGCTTGCCAAATTAGTAGTTAACGATATATGTTATGCAGTTTAAAGCATTGTTTTGTGAGCCCATTTTTAATTTAACAATCGCAACAATTAGAAAATCACCCATATATACGGAGGTATTCATTGGATCAGTCATTCATTGGATCATTTAAAGCATTATATGATCCAATGAATGACTTTTTTAAAAAATTTGTTATCTGATAAAAGAAAGAACTTTAAAAACGAATTCATAGTGAGTTTATGGAAAAGAAAAAAAAAGAATTCAATAGCTGGCGCACAAAAGTATGATAAGAAGCATAGGGTGGAAGACAATATCGCTTTTCTTTTTTCTTTCAACTTACCCGTCCAATTTACTTCGATAGATTTCGTAGTTGGGTTGAAAATCATGCAATAGGTAAACTGTAACGCTTTTTTGTAATAGGTAAGCTTAAAGGTAATAGGTAAACTGCAACAATAGGTAAACTTAAAAAAACTGCAATAGGTAAAGCTGCGAAAACTTTTTTTTAAAATCTAGCCGACTACATTGATAATCACATACTTTTCACTGTTTTTTTTTTCAGTGGTTATCGTATGGATAAGTTCTATAATTGAAGAGGCTACTTTGAGGCAAACCTAGATAAGATTGATCTCTCCACTTAGAGTACATGCTTTGCTTTTTTTCTGCAGTTGATAAACTGATAAAATTCTATCAAATTTATGCTTCTTTATAGTTCTGTCTCCCTTCATCATACTGCTTTCGATAACCAATTTTTTAAAGCGTTTCACTCACACTGAACTCTCGAAGCTTTAAGTTATTAACAAAATTGTATGAGATTGAGACACGTATTTAGTACCGGACTGTAAATTTTTTCCTCAATATTCCTCAGTACAAAGTGATATCTTGATTAAGTAGGTTTTTCAAAAATCATAAATGATATGAGCGAACATATTACAACCATTCAGACCAAAATCGATTTTTTTTTCATAACTTCGAAATGTTTTACTTTCTTCGTTTACTATTTCACTCGTGCTATACATATTGCACCATTTAGAAGTTGAAGAGTCACTTCCGGTTAGCTACTGGAAAACGTGAATAACAGGATAGTCAGTGCGTGAGAAATCTATGAAGGATCACAAATTGATCGATATTTTTGATCTACATGCCATGGTGATGACGCTGTGTGTTCATCTCGAGGCTATTTGCGCTTTGAGGCATATCGCATCCTCTTACTTCACTCTTTGTTCTGTAGAGTACGAACAAAAAAGCAACTGAGCGTAGTTCTTTATAATATTCGTTGGTCAACTATGACCTCTCATTTCGCATATTTTTCACTAATGAAACCTTCAAAGACTCTCTTCACAAAATGCTTGAAGTTTCGATTTGGCGAATTGCTGGATGGTAGTAGCATTGTCACTTTTCGAGAATGGTCGGGCTGCTGTGGCGATGAATACGGATGGCACAGAACGTTTCCTGTCCTCTAATTTTTCCTTGCAGCGAAACATACAACAGCTTCACAACAGAACAGGAGTTCATAAATGTCACTGTTTTCCAACGCAATTTTTTGGCTTTTTTTTAAGAAGGCAACGACAAGAGAAGCGATATCCAATGTTTACGCGGAATTGCAATCATCTATGTTCTTTTATTCCATCTGTTCCCGAGTATTTTCCGAAAAGGCTTTCTTGGAGTTGACATTTTCTTCGTTATTTCTGGCTATCTCATCACGTTTGTGCTCTCAAGACATACACCCATTTCGCTTAAGGATACGGCTATATTCTTTTCAAAGCGTATTCGCCGTATATTTCCTGCCTATTACCTCATGGTTTTCGCTGTAATCGTCTTTGGAAGGATATATTTGAGTTCATACGATCAAAACCTTCTTATGGTCGACTGTAGATGGACACTAGCATTTTCGTCAAATATTCACAAATACCTCCAGCAGAAGGACTATTTTGCCCAAGTAAGCCTTACGATTCGAAGAACTGTTAGCTGCTTATGGTCATACTAATTGTTAAAGCAGACACTGAAACTTCGAGCTGACTGAATGACTGGCTGATATAATCCGCTGACTGCCCCTTCTTTCTACTGGTTCGGCTGACCATCACCGTTCGGCGGATCATTGCCGGCCGTAGTGGGACAAAGGAACACATATTGTTGGCGGTCTCATTTCACTGCGGTTGCGTGGTCAAAACTCCACAGAATTTCAACCATTCCAAAACTCTGCTTGAAATGCCTTCAAAAGCTTAACAATTCATACGTAGATTGGGTCGTTCCTGGAAAGCTTGTGAAATTGGAATCAGAAATTTGGACAATCCGAAGCAACAAGTGGAGGAACCGGTCAGAACAGACTTTTGAAGTTTCGTAACTAAGGAACCGGTTAGAAGCTCATGGTTAAAAAACCATAGAAAATTGCTTCACGGCTCACGGCTAAACTGAAATGGTGCTCAAATTATTCGAGTGTGGTGCTTATGCCAGCTGAGATATAATGCTGATCACTTGGTTTCCTTATTTTTCTTTCCTTTTCTGCTAAGAAAATGTATGATTGAAATGGAAGTCTGAAAAAAAAGTGAATAGAAAGCATGAAAATTCTGCTATGGCGATCGAATTCTTGTAAAGCCATGAAAACGAAATAAATTTGATCACGAGATCAATAATTTTTTCAAAAGATAGATAAACCGTTGTATGTTTATTCAGTTGTTGCTTTATATACGAAATGATATATATTCAGAGAAGTCTTATTCTTGTCCTTTCTTCTTCTATGTAGTACTTATACTTCTTACAGATAGCTAACTATGATTTCCTTCTTCACTCATGGTCGCTAGCAGTTGAAATACAATTCTATTGTTTGGCACCGTTTCTCGCAATGATAGTTCATCGTCTACGATACGGGCAACTATTGGTCGCTATCGTAGGAATGGCATCTTTCGTGTTACACGTTCGAAGTCATGGTGAACTACAATTCTCTTCGTTACCCTCTCGATTATGGCAGTTTATCGCCGGAGCATTTGCATATGATATGCAAAACAAAGGCAACGGTCTGCACTCAATTCTGATCACTTTTATTTTCGTTTATCGTTAAGTGGATACTATAGTAACCATCAGCTGAACGACGATTCATAATATGTGATAAAGGACATCGGAGAAGCAGTTGCCCGTATAGGTAATATCGAATGGAAATTTACGAATGGGAGTCTCTATTTTCAAGTGTGAATGAAAAATTTTATGCCCTTTAGGCTAGCGTATGTGTTATGCCTGTCAAGAGGGAATGCCGCACATTAGCGCCCCTATTTGTATAGCCGTTCTAGCATCTTTAGAGTAGTCCTGCTTGGATGTAATTCAAAAGGTGAGAATTTGATATCAAACAAGCTTAGTCTAACCACCATGAAGCGACCATTTTGAACGGGACTTGAGAAGATGTTATACTGCCACTCTACGTCGACAGTATAAAATGCACAACCAGATTATACGGAGAAATCGAAATTAAGAAGCAGTGGAAATGAGGAGGGATCTGTGGTGATAATGCACATGCTGATGGTGCACACTTATTGTAAACATCATGGATATTGTTTACGATATTCGCTTGCATCACAACGCTAACAATGGCCTCCTCTTCACATCAGGGAGTGGTTCTGATCGCTGAAGTAGTTCGTCTCAGATTTTGATTGCACTATAATCCAGCTTTCCGAATAGAAATGATTTGAAGAAAAATAGGGGAGTGGCGGCAATGCGCATTAGCATATTTGTCAGCAGTTGCAAAATTTGCCTCATTTCTATGTTTGCACATCTTTCGATTACCCCAAAAACAACTATAGGGTTTACTTCTAAGCTTTGCAGATGCAGTGAGCTCGAATTGAAATTTCAGATACTGCCACATGATGATCTTTTGTTTCCTAGTTCAGTGGCAAATATATATATGTTATATATATATATATATATATATATGTACATTGCCTATCAATAAGCAAAGGTTGCTGCATATATGACAATATGCTCTACTTTACAAACGACCCGCGTATGTGGGGTGGGGGTGGGGGGGAGGAGAACGTAATGTCCAACCAATGAATGATTGCCTATAATTTTTATAAATTTTTCCTAGAAAATTAACAATTCTTGGATAAAGAAAATAAGAACCTAAAGTCGATGGCCATCTCCCAGACCCCCTTATACTAGCTCCAGTAATGCTTTTGCTGGTTTCGTATGCCTTCGGGGCACAGTGCAAGCGACTGGTTTTGATGTGGCGAGCTGTTTTCCTATTTTTGTTGATTATTTTCCAATACACCTAATAATAAGCTTTCGATTTGAGTCCTTCCAAACACGGCTTGTAAGGTGGTCGCTTTTCTGGCATTCATTGCGATTTCGCCGTTGATTCTGTTCGCTTGGGATAACGATCTTATATGGCGACTTGTGGTCACGCTCGCGGCTGCTGTTATCATCTCTCGCTTATCACCAAACCTTAATGATTATTTTCGAAATGTAGCAGTGCTTGTTCTCGTTGGGAATATCTCATATTCTCTTTATCTTGCCCATTGGCCTCTTATCGTTTTCTTCAGATATAATCTACACGTAGACAGCTTACCACTCACAGGTTCGTTATTAGTAAATTGCTGTCGAAAGCGTTGCTTTGGAATTCATAGCGATCTGAAAGGTGGCAAAAATAAAAACGAAGACCGGCTAGATATTGAATCGTTGTTGCAGTATTAGCTGATACAAGTAGCGCGAAGGGGGATACAAGATTGGAGTTTGTCGAAAATAACTTGAATACTAAACTCGTATTTTATAATTTCATTGGATGCGGTTACTGTATCGTTCTATCGTACAGTACAGTAAGACATGAAATGTATAAACACTTTTTGGTGGTATGACGTGAATGACAAATCCGTAGCAAATTTAACTTAGTATTAAACCTATCTTTCAAAAAAAAAAAACAAGACATACCACAACAAAGACATAAATACCACATTGTTCCTATGGGTTGCAGAATACACAACGAATTTCCGAGATATTTTTTGATGCGATCTTATGATTGCTTTACTATATGACACACTAATGGTTTTCGAAAAGTTTGCATCTCGCTAAGAATTGCCTAGCAAAAGTTGTCAAAGTATCATTTTACAAAAGTATCTTAGAGCCGCAAGGTTCATTCAATCTGGATCACTCTGCAATTTCTGGCCGTATCTATTCTAGTAGAGTGCGGCACCAAGACAGTGATTCCTTTTGCAAAAAAAATTCAAATATTAAGCATATCATAAGCAGAACTTGAAAAATATTAGACTGAATTAATTCTTATGTGATATTTATGTTCGATAAGTATATCGATTTATCGATTGTAAATTTGAAATTTATGTTTGATAAGTACATCGATTTATCGATTGTAAATTTGAAATTTATGTTTGATAAGCATATCGATTTATTGATTGTAAATTTGAAGATTTTTTTTTTCAGAATGTATTATTATTGCACAATTATCGTTTCTTATCGCCTATATTTCTTTCAAAACAATCGAAACGTATTTCACTCATGAAATTCTTCTCAAGACATTTCTTTTCATTATAATACTTCTTTGCATTTCCGTATTCTTAATGATCCCTACGAGTAAAGCGATCGTATTGGTTGAAGAGAGCGTTAACGACTTTAATGCAACAACTTTATCGCCTATCGATAACGGGAACGAAACCGTGCGTAAAACTTGGTTTGGTAATTAATTTATTTATCACTAATTAAATTAATTAATAAATTACTTCATTACGACTTTTATTCATTCGTTTTCTAACGTAGAATATTTTTATATAAAAGGCAATTTTAGTTCTCAAAATTTTTATGAGCTATATTCTTCTCTGGTGTCTATAGTATAAATAAACGGCAAAGTTAGGAGAGTTTTAAAATATAACACAGGGTTTTGAATTCCCTGTATATATATATATATATATACGTATATATATATGTAAGCAAGCATACGCATCTGTATGTGCAGCATATGCGCATACATGTGTTTGTATATGCTTAGGTGGGCACGCATGTGTGTAATTATGTAAACGTACACAAGTACGTGACGTACATATGTAGGTATGCTTTCATAAGTGCTATATATATATATATATATATATATATATATATATATATATATATATATATATATATATATATATATATATATATATATATATATATATATATATATATATATATATATATATATATATATATATATATATATATATATATATATATATATATATATATATATATGTTTTGAATTCCCTGTATATATATATATATATATATATATATATATGTATATATATATGTAAGCAAGCATACGCATCTGTATGTGCAGCATATGCGCATACATGTGTTTGTATATGCTTAGGTGGGCACGCATGTGTGTAATTATGTAAACGTACACAAGTACGTGACGTACATATGTAGGTATGCTTTCATAAGTGCATGTGAGCATATGTGCATGCGATTGCTTATGAGCACTTACGTGCGCTTATGATGCGTCTATGCCTATTCGTACGTGTGTAAGCGTTTCTGAGCGTATATGTCTACGTATGCGCTTATGCATACGTATGTGAATACCTCACATGAGTACATTTATCTTACTTGGTATGTGCGTGTGTTCGTCTATGAGTGTATGCGCCCGTCTGTGTGTCTGTTTACAAGTGTGTCTGTCTGTCCGTGTGTGTAATTGTGTGTGCGTGTGTTTGCACCTGTGTGTCTGTGTGTATGTGTGTGTGTGTTTGCACTATGCGCATGCTACCAAAGATGCAAACGAACGGTTCTCTATGTCATTCGTTAGGCCTCATAATAGCTACCTTAGCGGGTGTTCGGCATTGACGTATAGCTACCAGAATTATCTAACGCATGAAACGTACGCTACACAAGCGATTCAAACAGTTTCTCAATAATGATCTGATCCGCTTCTGTGATTGTCGTTCGGCATTGACGTCAGAACTGTTGCAAAGCGAAATTTTCAAACAATACTCATTCGGATTCCGTAGTCGAGATCAGCGATTCGGAATTCAATACTTTTAGAGAGAGATTGCTTTGGCTTTCATAATCGCGATCATCGACCCGAAAACCTATCGGAGTTTGTAATAAAAGATGCTCTTGTGGTCAACGATCGCTTCATGCACTACTGGCCGCCTGATATTCCAAACGATACATTACCTGATCCATTGGTGAAGAAACATTTTATGTCGAAAAATATTGCCATTACTTTCACCGCCTTCTATGAGGTAAACATTTGCATATTTGTACAGCAAAATGTTTTAAGTGTTTTTGAGGTGCTTATTCGTGTTGTCAGCGATAATAACAATATTCTCTTGAACTAGTTGAAAAAATCGAGCCTAATTCATTGGTTTGGCTTGAAATAATTTCTCAATTTCATCGATGCATTTTTTTATTTGATTGTGTTTCAGTATTGCGCTCTCACCTTATTTAACGGCTGTAGTTGTTGTTTTGATCAGAAGAAAAATTTCCTCACTGCCTTACCAGTTACTAGGTTGCAATTGCTCTTAATTGGTAAGTTGCTTGAACAAGATTGTAATAAAACTGTTTGCGTCAATCGCATAGATGGCATAGGGGCAGACCCTATTTCCCCCCCTCCTCCTCCTATCACCAGCATCAGCTTTTTTTTTGTGTACACCTGACACGGGCCGCAGTTTTCATCCCATTCCACTTAGTATGCCAACATTCACTACAGGGACCCGGAAAGACGAAAGTTGCAATTTTTGGCAACAGCTTCGCTCATAGAGCACTGTTCGCAGTTGTCAAAGCTTTCGGACGACGAGCCAAGCAGATAAGGCTTATTGCGAACATCGGATGCCCTCCTTTTATCGGTTCCACCTATCCGGAAGATATCGATTGTGCTCCTTTCTTAAACGCCAGCGTCGAGCTTCTAGAGGACATGAAGCCAGATATTACGTTCATCATCTTTCGGTAGGTATGACTGGAAGGCTGACCCATCATCGTTCCGTAGGTATGACTGGAAGGTTGACCCATCATCTTTCGGTAGGTATGACTGAAAGGTTGACCCATCATCTTTCGGTAGGTATGACTGGAAGGTTGACCCTCTACAATTTACTTCTCATAAAACTGTCAAGAAATGCTAATGATGAATAATCGAATAGTTGGCTTTCACTGCAACTCACAATGAATTGACAACGATGTTTTTCACTCCTAATTAGTGAAGATAGGGGAACGTCCAAAGCACCGGAATGATGCGTTACCAGGGTAAAGATGAATCCAGGTGAATCTCCACTGGCCTCATTTCTCAGAAGTGAATCTTATTAGACGCTCCAGGGAGTTAAGAATGGTGCTTGGCACTCAGAACAGTAACTAATTGCTTCCTGTTCTGAGCATACATATCGACATTCTAAACCGATACGAAAGTTCTCCTATTCCATACTAGAGTTGTTCCATACAAACAGTCTATATGCTGATGTTCAAGTGACAGAGTACTAACAATATTTTCATATACAGTTTCGTTGTTCTCATTGGCCGATGCTTGGAGTGCAGTTTGTGCCAGCATACAGACATGCATATTTTTCATGGATCTGTCTGTATTTTGGGAGCTTATAAAAGTAACTAATACAATTGCTATTGCGCAGGGTCTGTAGCGAAGACGCCATAGAAAGTAGTTGATAGCCATCATGACATAATTACTTCCAGAGTTGCGAACTTTCTGTTTCCTTAGGCCATTCACTCCAATAGATTCTCCGATTATCGATTTATCGAAGGATGATCAGCTCAACAATATTCAACGCACAATCGATCGTATTTCACTGATCACAAAGCGAATTGTTCTCGAATATCCATTGCCTGTCAATAAGCAAAGGTGACTGTCATTACGTTCCCATTTTAATTGCGACAATCATTTTCAAACGACTGATATCTTTTTTCAGACTATTAGCTAAATACTGCTACTTCCGGTCATTAGCAGTGCTTGCATCCTTGCCGAAAGGCAACGTATCCGTTGCGAACGTAAAGTTTTCCTTAGCGGTTTTTTAATGGTTTTCAGGCATATTGTTTGCACTAAGTTTGACAGCCAAGTCTCAGTTCAATTTGAATCAAATTTAGTTAAAGTTCCGATTAAACTTTAGCTGATCCGTAATAGCGTAAGCTGTAGAGGAAGTGAGCTGCAGCAACCTTTCTTCTACCTATTCGTTATCCTCACCGACTCCAGAATCGAAGGCATTTCATTGGTTTCTTTTATATTTTAACGTTATTTTCTTCCTAATTTACTTTGTTTTCTTATCAGAAGTTTTAACGCCATTATTTTAAATGAGAGAGCGTGTCATGCATTACCATAAAACTCCAAATTCAGCCCTTGATGGTCATAAGCATGATGTATATCGGAAGGGAGTGTAACCTCCTCATATGATTGGAAATGTGAAGAATTTTCGTGTTCTGCGCTGTATCGAGCTGATGATCAAAGATTATTGGAGATCGATCTTGGGCTGTGTGGGAGCTTACGCAAATACCGATTCTCGGAAGCGGATTTAAGGGTTATGAGGTTGACGGTCGTTCGTTCCCGACCGTTTTTCGATTTTTGCAATGGGTTTCAGCTACCCGTTGTAAACAGTTCAATTATTAAAACTAATTCCAGATTTTATACTCCTTACCTTATCGAACACCTTCTTGACAAGAACCCGTCATTCGATGACGTAAAAATTGATTACTCGTTTTTTTGGAATAATGTAAAGCATATATTCAAACGATTGGACAGTGTGAAATGTAAAAACTGTGATCGCATTTATACTCACAAACTGTTTTGCGATTTTAAGGTAAGTTGATAGTTTTCTATTCTTTTCCCAATAATCAGTGGTGGCGATGTGATACCAAAGCCGGCGGAAGCTTTCGCGAGACGATGAATAAAGCATTTGATTTTGTGTCCCAAAATTTTGGTGACCATAGAATCCATTCTGGGGAATAGACGCGTTCGAGATGAAGGCGTTTCCTAAGCGTTTCTGCTTAATCCTACACCGAAAATCTATTTAGCCCTATCCGAAACGTATAGCCATCTTACTCATTTTTAATGCTGTGAGATTTCATTCCAGTTTCATCATAGTTTCTACGATTAATTCTAAACAAGTTCTAATGTATATATAGACCTTAACCATCGTCCAATGTCGCTTTATGCGCACTAGGAGGCATTGGCGTTATGCGATTGTTGGGAAGGACCTTCAAACCTCAAGTTTGCCATGCAGTAGTTCAGCAGATATGACGGTCAACTGTTTTGCTAAAAGCCCGAGTTCGAATTGTGCGTGCTCCGCAACTCTTTCAATTCCCATAGGTCAGACAAGGTACCAATTACCGTGCGAGGTGCACCTTAAAACACCAGTTCACAACAAGAAAACTTTACCCAAGTTTCTAAGATGGATGTTTTATTGCATGTAAGTAAATGTTGTATGCATGTGCGCATATAGGTAAAGTACTTTTTAAGTGCGCTATCTTTACTGTGAACTTTACAAAAATTTCTTCATAACCCAAAAAAAATAACTTGCTTTATTTTTTGTGACTGTTCGCTGTTACATTCAGTAAGAGTGAGATTTCACTTCGTAAGGCATACAGCCTCCGAATAACTCCGTGAACTTGTTGATGAATATTTAATATCCTTTTTGCATTTAAAGGTCTTTTTTTTAAATTTCTTCCTTTTGCTTCTTTCCTCCCTCAGAGACGATTATCACTTTCCAGATCTGCCGTGTTTTTGATCCGGAAACTTTATACTCGTTCTTTGATATGGGATCACACTATAATGACTATGCGATGAAATGCTTCGAGAAGGTTTATGCTGAAATTGCCGATGAAAATTATGCAAATGGTATTATCGAATAACGAAAGAATTTAGTTTAAAAAAAATCGGAAAATAATTTTCGAAAAGCAATGAGCGTTACCGACCTATGCGATAGGCGGATAGGATATGATGCTAAATGTGATGCTCATATACTGTTGCTCAGAGTTTTATCAATGTACGAATTGTGAGTTATTTTAGTGTTTAAGTAATTACCTAGGAATTTATTCAATAATTCACCGTGGTTTCTCTTCATCATTTCAAAAGGTTGACTTTTGTTGCCATTAAGTGTTAAAGCTCGCCATCAGTTTGGGTTTGCATTGAATGAATAATGGCACAAGAAACAGTGCACTATTATTTCTACAAGAAAACTCACAGGAGAGCTAGTAATGCGTAAAAATGAGTCTATATCGAAACTCTATAGTGAAGAGATGTGAGGAAGGTATTTACGACTACTATTTATGACTATTAGCCAAAATGTGCGGAAACTTCGTTACAAAATTTGCTTTTGCCCAGTAGATCAGTCTAGTGGCCATTTATCAGTGAGCACTTGCTCGCTTAGATCAGTGGACATCTAGCTTCTGTTTGTTTATATTCAACACCGTCTAATGACTATCAAAATTGTTATGGCGCCCAGCCATGATACGAACTGATGCTCTTAGGATGCCTGTAATACGTTGGCCCCTCTCTCCATCCCTTCTTCTACAAAAGAGGTGTAGGGTGTAGGGGAGAGGGTGAGAGGCGATAGTGGAACTGACTCGCAAATTCCAACACATTTTTAAAAAAGCGCACCGAGGATGTCGACAAGGAATGCAAAGAGATTTAGAAATTTTAAAGTATTTTTCTCGAAATTTTGAGAAGTTTTCGAGAAGAACCGCCTGAAGACTCGAAATTTTCATCCCCTTAGTCATTTTTATTATCAGTGTGATGTGAAGGCTGACTTTGCGAATTATTTTCATAGTTTAAGTTTTTTTTTACTCCAAAATCCTGGCTCCAAATTTTCTTCCAAAAATGCTCACCATAAAATTTCTTTTGAAAACTGTGAGTTGGTGACGTTTAATCAGGTGTGATTAGTTGTTCGTCGACTGCATTGATTATGTTGTTCATGCATTGAATCAATTGTTGTTTTGTTCGTTCGATTTGCTCATGCACTTATTCAGATTAGGATTGATTACATTGGTTTGTCTCATTTCTTAAAAATATTAGAAGCAACTTGGAAGTCATCGTAGTATTATTAGTTTTCTCTTACAATTTAATTAGTCATTTCAGTAATGATTCGGTTTTGCTTCAATTCACCTATCATTCAAGCATTCACCTATTCACTGTCATTCAGTCGTTTTTTTAAAGATTCCTTGAGGAGGATGCATCTATCATGCGAAGGAAAAATATTTCATTTGGCTGCTGAACAAGCATGGAATTTATTTTGGTCCTTATGCTTTAGCAAACATCATTCACCCTCTTTGCCATCTTGCTACAAAATGTGATCTGGAATAGCCAGGCTAGCTCTAGAGTTCCCAAAACGAAGTTTCTGGCGACTACAAACTTAAGATTACAATTTCTTCGCCTCATTGCTTTCTGCTTGGAGCACGTCAAATACGGTTTTTTTTGCTTTATTTGCCATATTTGCAGTCGCAGAATACATTTTTCCTGTTTTTCTGTACCGCAACCAAGAGTACTGCAACTTAATCCGATATTACTGCTACATTTATATGCAAAACAGCCGCAATCAAATAATCGGCAATATGTAACAATGGTTTCTGTGCGCTAATTGATCCGAAGCAATCAATATCGATCCACTATTAAAGTAGGTGGTCGACTTCACAAGCGAATCCAAAAATGGCTTAAACATGCCATTTAATATTTAATGTGAGCAAAACGTCCCCTCAAAATCAAAAAAAAAAACATTTCCAAGGTGAATCCAAGCGTCGAATCAGCGCTAAGCAATTCGAATTACTTCGAGTGCAACAAAATCGTTGGAACAGTGTAACAGTAGGCCTGCTTGTACGTGAAAGCTGAGCAACACGGAAACATATCTACAAACGCTAAAGCGTCGAGCAACGGCACGACTAGACAACGATGCAGAAACTAAGCATCCTGTTGTACGCAAGCACGCGCAAGTTCATACCAGAAGTTCACCGAGTCAGGCAAGGTTATCTACTTCCGGTCTGAGCAATTCATATAGAAAATGGCTTCAACAATTACCTAGGAGATGTTGAACAGGATAGTCGTATTTTAGTCAACTGAAGAATCATTGTGGCACATTTTTAGCCATTTAAGAAGAGTAGAGACCCATTTGAAATTCAGCATGAGTATAAAAAGAACAGAATAGTACGATGTTTATGTGTAAAGTTGATAAAGCCTCTCTGCTTGATGTTTCTCATGCAACGGCTTCACACAATTATACCAGGAGCATGGCTCAGAAGCGCAATATTATCGTCGATTCGTCGGATGGTTTTGAATTACACGGTATGCAGTACATAGTCGATCGTATATCGCCAGCGTCGACTCGAAACATCTTCGAAAACCCATTTTCTATTTTGACAAACAAAATACTGCTGACCAGTTTTATCCGGTATTAAGTCGTTTGAATGGAATTCATGTTATCATTTTTGCATTGCTCCTTGCCGAAGACCCCTTACTTCGCAATAGCCTTCGATCATATCTTAGACATAGGTGTTGGAAAAAGAAGGAACGGCAGCCTCCATAAAATGAAAGGCTGTGTGGAACAATGACTGCAAAACAATGAGGTCATACAAATCAGTTGTAGATGTGAATAGTGATCGTCCGCTCAATTTGCAGCCAGCAATAGACACCTTGTGTTGATCGTTGTACTCATCCGCAATAAATATCAAATATTTGGAGGCAGTGTGAATTAAGTTGAAATTGATGAATCAACGCATACACCTAGCTGCATTTGAATATGCAAGAGTAGAGAAGGAATTTTGGATGAGGATGCATCTCTATGACAACATGGAAGGCGTTTTAGAGAACTTCCGACAAGATAAATGGAGGAAAAGTTGTAATGATGAGTAGCCGAAACCTTAACTTTACCCTCCCTCTCCCCACTCCCATCGTTGATGATTTGTAGATCCACAACTATATCAATCGCAATAAAACTCACAGCAGATTAAAAAGGAGATGAATGGTCTAGAGCTGCACGTTCTAACCGGCAACGCAAATAGCGAAAGAAGTTTTTGTGCAACCGAGTTGCTAACGTCTCGAATAATTTGCCGTGAAATACTGTCAGTTTTGAAGGCCACCTCTCCCGACACCTTCAGAAGATCTGTTGGGTTTTTTCGGTCCAAAACATCACACACAAATATTACTAAATGTGTCATTATGCTTTTTTTTCAGGCGTTTCTATGCACTTCTCATTCCGTGCTATTTATGTTTGATGCTCTGTGCGCGCTGTTCCACCTCCTATAATTTATATTTACTATTTTATTCCCACCTTCGAGGTTTGCTTGGTCAATTATAATTGAACCTGTTCAATTCTATTCTGTTCTGTTCCGACTCACTACGCACTGGTACACTTCAGTGTGATTGCCTTGAAAGGATATGGTTGAGAAACCGTAGCTGCAGTTCCAGCCTGCAGCTAAAATCAGCTTTAGAATTTTGTAAACAGGATAGCAAAAAGCGATAAATTTACCGGGAAAAAAAAGATCTCATAAGTGATATGCTAAGGAGAGCTTCACATTAAAAATTTGTTAGCACATGAACGGGTTGATGCAGCACTCAAATCACTCGAGCATGTTAAACGATTTCAATATGATGGCGATAAACTGGATCGCCTAAACATTTTGCTAATCTTTCGAAGTGCCCCGTTCCGGTTTTCATATCGGCATCGGCAAAAAAAAGGCATAAACAAATCGCAGCTGAAACGTAAAGAAGACAAAAGCTTGTGGTATTCAAAAATGTGTCAACCGTGAACGGCATAATCATGCACCAACTGAAATCAACAAACATCCCTCTCCCCACTCCCCTCCTCGATGATTTTGTAGATCCACAACTATGTCAATCGCAATAAAACTCACAGCAGATTAAAAAGGATGTATATATCCACAACTATATTAAACTCACAGATTAAAAAGCAGACAAATGAACGATCTATTAAGCGTTTTTATGGAATCTAAGCCAACTACTAAGTTGGTGAATGAATTATTGGTGCATGGAAAAGCGCTTCTTTGTATACCATTCGAAAGACCTTCATCGTTAATTTTTATTTCAGCATTTGCAGTTCGCTTAGAAATACTTCAGATAGCCATCAATGATTGTTATTTATTGTGCACAACGCGGCAAACTTGCATTGTGCAAAGTGCGAATTGGTGATATCGATCCTATATATATCCTATATATATATCGATCCTATGCTTATATATATCCTATATATGTCTGCCTATTCGTCTGTTAATTGTTCAATACTTTCATTGCGGCACATACCGGCATCGGCAGCTAAAGTTGAGAAATTCCCCCCCCCCTCACCAGCTAAAGTTGAGAAATTTACTAGGTAAATCCACATAGCATACGTACTTTTAAGCGATTTCGCTAGCGCCCGGAAGAGAATTACACGACCTTAAAATGGTTAGGAAAACTAAACGAGTAAAATTTTCGCCAGCAGTCAAGTCGCAAAAAAATGAGTGTTTATAGTGAATTACTTATTTGTTCGTGCGGTCGGAACAGATGAAATCTTAATTTTTCTCATTTATGAACGGTTTATCAAAACGACCAGTTTGATAAATGAGCTATTTGCCAAAGCGCACATCGTGCCTGTCTCCTTGCATGTGTTGTCTTTTTTTTCAATGTAATGCTTTATAGCTCTCAGGATATATACAGGCTCATAGTTTGAAGGGCTATTTGAGACTGACTGTATGCCTGTGAGCTTTTTAGACTAATATATTCTGGTTAGTTTGCCACTGGCGTTGTTCTTCTCTCACATATTTTTCAGCTCCGACAGCTATTTATTATGGGCTTACTTTTCCGTTTTCCAGAAGCTTCCTCTTTCCCCAGTAACTTTCTGCTTTGACTCATGCTATTTTCGAAAAAAAAACCGTGATACGTGCATAAATTGTTATTTGTACTGCCAGTGAAGAATAACCACTCCATCCATTGGCCAACATTATGCAAATTTCCTATTATCATGTCTTGTCTTTCATTTCATGCTTTACCTGCGTATGGGGTTTTTCTTCGAAAATTCCGCGATAGTCTGTCTATCTACTGTGCCTCCGTTCACCACCACTCGAATTTTATTTTGAATAACGGCGTTCACTGAAAGCATTTCCTTAACTGCATTTGCTATTTTCCTATTTCCTGACTCTTGCATTCGACAGTATCTCTTTGTATTTTAATACCACGATTACTTGTTTTTATTCAACTAAACGCATCACCTGTCAGGACTTGTAACCTCCTACGCATCTTCCGCCCCACAAAAGCGTACTTTCTTACCATCATGCTAACGCCTATGCATGCATATATGTGTGTGCATGTGCATGCGTGCTTGTGCGCATGCACGCAGGAGTATATGTGTTTGCGTGTGTATGTGCGACTGAGATGAAAACTGACAAGCATGCGGAAGCGTATCTATGATACGCAAACAATAAGGTTAATTAATTCCATATAAAATTCATATAGCCTATCCAGCAAAGGAAGTCGCTCTATGAAGCGAAATCATGGGAATAAACAGTGAGAAGTCCATTGAGAAAAGAAGTAAGAAAATTGAAAAGTCGATAAGTACAAACGCAAACAAACAATAATTAGAGACTTCCTGATTCAGGGGAGTACTATATATATGTTTATAAATTGTATATATATATATGCTTGTGTGATGACTGTCTGTTCGCTGATTTTGACTCACAAGCCGGAAAAGTTCCAGCGATGAAACTTGGAATGCATGGTCTGAACATTACGAGGGCCCCCCAACAATAAATGGTTGCGATTTACGGATTTCTGAAGGAGTTATGGCGCATTGAATACATGGAGATAGTAATATTCAGACCGTGCATTCCAAGTTTCATCGCTGGAACTTTTCTGGTTTGTGAGTCGAAATCAACGAACAGACAGACATCACACACGCATATTATATATATACATATATATATCCAATTATTGTTTGCATGCGCTTGTACTTGTCGACTTTCCAATTCTTATATCCAGGATAGATAGGGGATAACTCTCACTGAGTACACTCCTGGGACTAAATTATGGGCAGAAACGATCTAAAACATCACTAACTATATCATGCATAGGGCGGTTCGGGATGTGGATTTATTGATAAGAAAACAACAGTTCAGAGGTAATGAGTACGGAAACGTTGCAAAAAGTAAAACGCCTTGTGCGCTGAAAACTAGCAAACTGTTCAATGGCGAAATATTTGTACGTAGGAGAACGTATTCTCCCTCCTTTTGGTTTTGAGGTACTTAGTGCATCGTTCTAAACGGAACTAAGGAAAGAGCATTTCATGAAATTCTCATCATATACTTTGTAGTTTCTTTTCCTTATGTTTAATGCTGTTAACGTTTATGAAATTGCTATGAGTGCTCATGCAGATTTTTATGCGCATGGATCGTGTAAAGCCATTAGGTTTTCCTTCAACCATACATGACGAATTGTGGCCCAGTTATCATCAAGGTGATCAAGGTGATACATGACGAATTTTCAAAATTTTTCGCTCTTTTTGATTCCATTTCGCAATACAGATTCCAAAAGTAGTGATTATTATGTTTGTTCTCTTCATTCTTCGTTTTACAGCCGCATTCAAACACCAAACTATTCTTGCGAAAGCGTTCGTTGCGGTTCTTTGACTACAGAGGCATATTGTTGTTGAATTTTCACGATCTGAGTATACTGGAAGTGATGGGAAAAAAATACTTAAGAATAACGCTTTTTTGAGGCAAAGCGAATTATCAAGGGGGAAATATGATGGTTCCTCCTTCGCCTTCTTTAAATTTGGCCTCTCTAGATCGCACGCCGTTCCATTTCGACACTTTGTTTGTTACATCTCGATCTAGCTATCGTTTCAGTAGGTAAAAGATGAAAAAGTTTTGCATTCCAATGGTAGGCTTTTTTCCGAAATTTTATTTATAGGTGGCCGTTAAGCTCAGTTGCTCGATCATATGTTAGAAGCAAAACGATAGCAATGCAGCTGAATCGTGCAACAAAGTATCACAAAAGACAGCAAATAAAAAAATCAAAACGTCGTATTATTGAGCTCAACTGTGCTCGTCGGATTGCCTTTGAGTTTTTTTTTTGAAGAGTCCTTCAAGGTATATAATTTCTGTTGGCATATGATATGTTTAAATCGTACTTTTCAAGCTGCACAACTCTATTCTATTCTCTTAATGCCAATTTTCAAACTATTCTATACTTTTCTTTTCCTATTTAAATTTACTATAGAACAGCGATTTGCACTAAATGAAATTGAAATATATTTTAGCATCCTTTTTTTTCCAACTTGACTTTTCCAATTTCTTCACGTCCTATCAATCTTTTAGTCTTCAATAAAGTGCTCTACGAACCTATCTGTTTCCTACTTTTTTCGTTTCAAAGAGCAACTTTCTCTTAGTAGAGTAGTAGTACTAGATATGTTCTGTGAGGACCTAAAGCTATGAGTTTTTAAATTATTCTACACTGTTATGCCTATTCCAAAGTTTCTTTCATTCTTTGCTGTATCGCAAAAGAGAATAATGCGCTTTGATATCTATGCTTCAAACGATGGTAATCAAGCAGACTTGTATGATGTACTATAATATCTCACCGAGGCAGCTTAATAGCTTATTCACTTATAATATGTTAATTTTGTGTAAGTCTGGTGAAAGTAGCGAAATGGTTTGAAAGTTTGATGAATGATTTCAGACAACCTTTTTCTCGCAAAGTTTCTCTCTCTGGCATGCCCACATCAGCAGGGACTCCCATTCGATTCCTTGTTTACGAGCTCGGATAGTAGTATTGTCAGCTTGTCATTGACTCGTAACATAGAAGCTGTCATTGGTTTGCCAGAAAAATAGGTTTCAATCTAACATTGTATTGCAATCCGCCCAGCCATCGCTCGATAAATTGGTTTTTTTTTGGGGGGGAGGATGTTCACTCTTGACGCATACATGAGAGCAGTGAATAAGTGCTATCTGTGCAATACTTCAGCATCGCTTTGTGATTGTCTCTTTTAACTAATCGTTATAACTTTTTGACGCTGCTATTTCTTTGCTATTTTTTTTAAAATATATCAAGACTTATTTGTACCTCAGTAGTAATATTTTTAATTTGACCTAAAATGTTAATTGCTACTGGACTTGACCAAATCCAGTTTACGAGATTATTTGTGCCGGTAAGGCTATCTTTTCACGATCTTTTAGTAGAATTTGCTAGTTCCTTGAACTTATTTTACCATTATACCTTTAAGAATCGTCTTGATTATCGTAAGCCAGAGGCGCAAAATTTTCTCCCAGTTATGACCATGTATTCACATATTTGTTGCCGATAGTGAATAGCGTTGGGCTCGGATTGTGTGACTTTTTGATGGTTCCATAACGATGAAAATAGCGAAAACTCGGGAACTCTTGTGTAGAAGATATAGCCTCATTGACCGCTAACATATCTGAATGTAAACGAAATCTAAAACCCTAACCTATTCAATGAATTTATTTCACTATTTACAATTTTTATAGCTGTTGCGTAATATTTTTATCCTGTGGCCTATATTTAAACGAAACTGAGTAAAGTCTTCATGCCCAAATAGAGCTTGGGTTGTTTCTTTGAAAAAACATTATATTGAGGTGCACAATTGTCTTAATTTCGTTGTTCTTTTAAAGAAAAAAAAAAGAAAAGAAAATTTTCATCTACTTACAGAATATTCATAAATTTTCCAGTGTGAATATTGCCGAAAATTTTCGAGCAAAGAGAAAAATGCCTCCAATTGATGTGTTTTCAAATGACTGCTGCCACTTATGCCGAGAAAAACTAAACATTTGCTTTTCATTTTTTCTAGCCTTTTCTCCTCACCAGGCTGGTTGCTCACTCTGAGTCGATCATTACAGTATTCGTATCCGTGGGTTGGCAAATTGCCAGGGTAGAACGACAGCCTTCAAGAATTAAGAAAATATTTGTGATGAGAAATGCTAACGATAAACAGTATTTTATTTGTATCCTACCGATCCTAGCGATGAGAATTACTGAAATTCCAAATCTAGATAGTTTCACTAAGCAGTAATTAGCAAAGATATTTCTTAATGGCATAATTTTCTTAAAATACTCTATACTGTACTTTCAGTACTGTGCTCAAACATGCATATACCATCTTGCACCCAATTCTTAAATTATTTTGTATTATTCTGTGCTACACACCTTATACCATATTCTACATTGCGACTACACTCTCGCTTCTTCAAAACGTATCTGCATTGTATTCTAGCATGGATCAAAGAGCATTTTTACTAAATGACGGGAAAAAGAATACTGCTGCAAAATGCTTTGTGCAACCGAAGCTGTAAATTGCAACACAAGTGCGAGTGCGTCCCGAAGGGCGCTAAGATAAGCGTCTGGGCAATTTGGCCTAGCAACACCGATCAGTTCCGAATGACTGTTAACAACTGATCAAGCCAATCCAATGAGGCATTCATATTTCGGCTAACATACTTTAGCTAACATTTTAGCCAATTATATATTTTGCTTAATCCGTCTGCGAAAAATATCATTGCTTAATCCTTAGTAAATAAGAATGTTTAATTTTGTGATGTGATGTTTAATTTTCTTGCTGGGCACAATTCTGTGCAAGAATTCTGTGCAAGAATTGTGCCCATTAAGTTACGTATTAAGATAAATTGTCTTTTATTACGGTATTACGGTAAAAAGTCTTTTAAACATTCCTTTGCTAGTGCCACGAGTTTAACCAATGCTATCTGCTAATAGGCTATCTGCTAATAGTATAACCACTCATAGAAAGCAATCGAATAAAAAAATGATATAGGTAATATGAACGGAATTCGAAGACATTTAAGTTCTTCACGTATCGAAAATAAGCATAGAACACTTTCTGGGCCAGTATTAGTTAAAGTCTTGTCTCTATTATGGAACGCTCCGAACTAAAATCGAAAAGTTAATTGACGGTGATTTCCAATACCATTTCTATACCGCTCCCATTATTTTATGTGAGCACAAGAAGTTTTTACTGCTTTTTTTTCATTTTCCTAGAGTGAAGGCTCTTCAAAGGTCTTCAACGGCTTACACATGTACGTCTCTTTGTTTCTCAATAGAATACCACTTTAGTTTTCTTCCGTTTTATTATGTGTATCTCGAATGGTACTTCTCGAATGGTAACAAAATATCTATTTTTCTACTCGTTTGATCTATACATTCGCTTAGCGCATCATTTCTCCAGATTTGAGCATATTCTTATGGTGACGTACTTTAGACAGCCGACGCGGTAAGCAACTCGGGAACGTAAGACGTCCTATTCGTTTGCGTAATCATATGGCATAATGTTATAGTTTCGTATTGTTGTTATAAGCACTTAGGGTTAAAACGATTCAAACGTTCTCGAGAATTTAGAATTTTTTAGGAACGGTCTGAGAAGTTTTGACGTGGAAAAAAAAGATGAAGAGTGTTCATTGAGCACAAAATTAGCACATGTTTTGAAGAGGTGAAGGAACGGTGCAACCAAAATACAAACTCGCAAAAAAATCGCAACGAACTCAACAACTAAATTGTTTTTCTTATTTCTCTTTTTTTTCCTTCGCTCACGTTAGCTTTGAGCAAATGTTCAAGAGTTGAGCGACTTGCGTACAATTGTGAGAGAATTTTTTTTTCATAAAGTTTTTTTTCAACCTTTAAAATTTTTATACCATTTTCCGACAAGCGATCGAAAAGATGGTGTTGAAAAGGTGATGAAAAAATGATCGTCAAAATTTTCTGTTCGCCTAAAATTTTTCACAATTTTACAATTTTTTTTTTCGATCTAAGTGACGCGTAATGTCGTCTTTTCTTGTACCTTAAGCATTTTGAACTCTCATTTCAAATCGTCGTCGTCCATAGCGATGCATTTTTATGGTTCTTGTTGACAACGCAATGGTTTTCTTTTCAACCTTTAGAATTTTTTTCATAAAGATTTTCCATGTGGATTTTTTTCGCGATTTTTTTCATTTTCTATTTCTAAGCTACATGTTTTGCTGAGCTTTCAATTCGTTTATGAGTGCCCAAAAAAACATAAATGTTTGGTTCGACGTTTAGCTGGAGATCATTTGCCACTGAGTATCGCCGCTGTCTAATTGCGACACTGTGTAATCGTGGAAGTGCATACAGATTTCATTTGGTTCTAGCGTTATGATAGGATCGAAGAAAAAAGTCAACAGATTTATGATCAGCTGTATGCAAATTTTGTGCGTTCTTTGCCGCAGAAATAAATTTTCATCGCCAATGCTGCACGCTTTTATTAAAAATGACTCGTTATTTAGAAAATTCTTAGAGTTCCATGAAAATAGCGGTTGGAAAAAAGAAACAAGATTATACATTTGAAGAGATCCATTTGAAAGGTGATCACTGTTTAGATATCCCAACTAATGCTTCGATATGATTTCGTGCAGAGAAATTTTTCCGAAAACAAAAAACTGAAAGTGTGACGGAAAAAATGAGACTGAGGAAGAAAGTTAGTTTTTCAAGACAAGATTCCCTAACCCAAAATTCTGTCTGTTGTCGGCAACAAACCATCCCCATCGTCGCAATCACATTACTCATACGCGTCGCTTGCTTACTAAACAAATAATAGGCAGCCATATTTTTCACGATAAGATTATACCAACTTAGTAATTTGTAAAAAACCATAAAAATTATGTAGACTATAACCTGTGCATAACTGCAAGAGAGCATATGAAAGAGGAGCAAATTAAGAAAATCGGAAAGAAATAAATTAGAAGAACTTTTTCATAGCGGTAAGCATCCCGTTCATTCCTCAACGAGCGAGCGGATTAAGTGTTCATCGAGCATTGATCGCAAAACAGCATATTACGAAGTTAGAAGTAAGTTAGAAGTAGCGTATAGAAAGTATGCGATAATGATAGCGCCATATGGAGCACTATACAACATCATAAAAGAGAGCAAAAAAAAAAATTATCTACTGTTACTTATGACTGACACAGCCAATCGATTGGTGTTATTGATGCAAATCACGTACATACGCACAAAAAAATTGACTCAAGCCTACGTAACCTATAAAACTTTAACGACTGAAAAAGCACACCAGCCAGGCTGAAAGAATGTGCGTTTTCTGCAAACTTCTTCTTTCATTTTAAAACGTCAGACTATACTTGTGTGCTGTTCAAAATCGACTCGAAAACTGATAGCGAACAATTTTGCTTGGTTTATCGTTAAGTCCGTTCTTCCTCAATGTCGCTCACCAACAACTTAATCTCATCACTTTCTCCCCGACCGCTCGCCGAACACATGCCACAGAAAATGTGAAAAAAACAAATTGGCCGCCGGTGAAAACATTTGATCTCAGTTCATTAAATTATCGATTGCAAGAGATAATACTAAGTTTAAAAAAAAAACCTCACCGATTTTTCTAGAAAACTATTAATATTGAACACTACAATTTTAGTGATTTATTTTTTTCGCCAAATTTTTCGCAGAATTTTGCTCAGATTACTTCGTTCAGAACTCGTTCGCCGAGTATATCGATTGATCTAAAGCAGGCTTAGACATGCTTACACAACACTCACGTTACGGATTATACATATCGCCTTCCGCTGCTTTCGCTTATTTTTGATCTACATGTTAAAAGTAATTAACAAAGATAGCATACAAACAAAGATATGCGCAAATGGGAGCGTCGGAATCGTGCACATTTGAAATATGCATAATTTTTCGGTATTTATCATACTTGGTAAATAAGAGATTAATGAGGTGATCACTGATTAGGTGATCGGTAGATGAGAGATTAATGATTAGGTGATCACTGACTGAGTAAATGTTCTTTGCGATCAAATGGTGCATCTCGCATAGAGCTCGCATTCACTCTGCATTCGTGAGTTGTCCATATCGCTGAAACGTGACTATGTTAAACATCGCACACCAGTGTCCGGTGTATTTTGCATGAGGCATAGCGATATTGCTGATAAATTGCTGATATATTGTATGATATATTGCTTATAAAAGTACTGTTATTGTTGTGATTTAAGCGAAGAATATTACTTTTTTCGAAAGAACTTGAGCTTTAGAATACTTTATGTTTAGTTTTGCAGTTAAAATTGTTTGTTCATTTCATAGGCATGAGCTTTCATGCAATTCGATTTATATGCTTAAATGGTCTAAGCGTTTCCGTAGTGCTTTCTTAAAGCAATAGACTTATTCTCTCGTGTTTTGCTAAAAGTGAAGCTTAACAATCTAATTAATTTCTTTCTGATTTTCTTTGCTCTTACGAATACAGTTGATCAATGTAGTTTTTTTTTTCGCTCACCGTACGAACTTGGTAAGTCGACTTACTTGCAGATTTCTAAAACTGTGGAACTGAAAGGCACAATCGAGAGGGTTTACAACCGGGGGAGTGCTAATAGTTTCTGTAATTATTTCAATATTTCAAGTGCGATGAGAACGTGTGTTTGAGGTCAAATTGAGGTCGAGATCCTCTTTGAATGTTAGCGGAGCACAGATGTGCAATTGTTTGGATGTCGTTCTGTTTGTAGCGCGCAACGGTCAAAAATTTTGAGCCATCCAGACAAATGAGATATGCCATCCGGACAAATGAGGTGTGCGCACAATTGAGGCGCACTAATCACAGTTTCCGGTCCCTACTTTTTGGAAGCGTCGTCTATACAGGTATGGGTAGCCTATATTAAGGCGGGAGTGGACCAGGTATCCGAGTGTAGCAGGGTTTTTTCGACTGCCCGTCGTCGTAAAATGTTTTCAGTATTCCTAAAATGTTCTATTTTAGCATTTCAATGTATTATTTATTCTCACATATTTGTTGATCCGTTGTGCACGTTTCATACGAATAAGGCCGTTGATCAAAAATTAAAAGTACAAAGATTATGCGATTTTTTCCTGCGGCTATACGTCCTCTTTTCAAATATTCTCTTGAATAAACAGTGATTGGTGATCATGATACAGCAAAATATGTAGTGTTCTTTGAACTGATACTTATCCAAACATTGAATATCATTTCAGACTCTCATCCAACCAATGCGCTTGCCAGTAATTGTCGGCATTATCGGTGGTCTTCAATCGGGAAAGGTTACCGTATTGCAATAATTCTAAGCTTCGGCTTATCATTATTACTTTTGTTGAATGCAGTTAGTGTCTCTTTCTCTTAATTCTTGTCACTATCACAAGCATACTTGTCAGTTAGTGTTGCCAATCACCGGCGATTCATAAGAGACCAAATGAGATTTTAATATTCAATATTTTGAAGAAACGACAAATTCGGAAGGGTTTTTTTTGTTTGGTTAAATTACCATCATTTGCATCGATGGCGCTAAGCGTTTACTTTTCCATTACTTCTTCGTAAAGTTTCATGAGAAATCTTTATGGCATTTTTCATATTTGATGCGTATGCCTTGTGTTGATTTCCCTAAATACTGTTTTCGCTTGTATTTTTTTCTTCTGGATTAGCAAATGAGGTTCGAATAATTTCCGCATTTTTGCCAGCACTAACAGTTTCCCTACTCGATATGAAGACACTTAACAACATTTCTGCGATGCGATTGCAATCAAAATCTCTACACTCTTTAGACCTCTCGAAAATATCGAGCTTAACGAAGAAATTCGATGGTAATTGCTAGATATTTCTGAAAAGAACAATTTAATAAAACTGTTATCTTTTAGACGCGTCTTATTAAGAAGAAGGCAGCTTGAGAGTATAAATCATCGAATGCGGCAGATGAAAACTTCATAAAGCTATTGTGAAACCTTCTTTCGAATGACCTCAAAAGATGCATTCCTGGATGCCTTAGATAGTTATATTGTTTATATTTCCCACGAATGTCGCTTACCACTCATCTGTTCGTTAAAATTTCTACTGATTCTCTATATTACAGGTATCGTTTAGTAAAATACTTCAAAAGCATCTTGCCGATAAGCACAAATTGACGTCCTATATACTCAATCCGGCAAACAAACCCGAATTGATCCATATGACACAAGGTAAACTTATTTTTACTTAATTTTGTTATCCGGAGCGGCGGAAAATATCTGTTGTTCAAGAGCAAAAAAAATTATGAAATTATGAATTATAGAAATTGTGAAGCACTTTTTCAAGTACTTTTTACTAAAACATTACTGGAATATCTGTTTCACTTCATAATTGAATCAATTCTTCGCTTCATTTTCTCAACATTTCGATTTCTTCATGAATTCATTGCATGTTGATAATTTTTGATTACTTTTGAATTTATCTTTTTAATGATTTTGAATTTATTTTCTCACGATTTTATTTGCTTTTTTCTATTTTATTTGATCGCGTTTAATTTTATTTGGTTTTATTTACTATTTTATCCCGAATTTTTTTTTCATTTTCTTCCACATTATTTTTATTTTTGTTTTACGTGTTTCACTTTACCCTCTCATTCTGGAGAGCACTTATTCTATGCAAGGTATCCTGAAATGCTCATTCGTAGGTGGTAATAGCTCCAAGCATAAAGCTTCACGATCCCGTACATAATCGATGCATACGTTTATTATCATTTCCCTCCATCAAAACTACTTGTTTCTACTTTGAACTCCTTTAGACATAAATGCAAATTGCCTTTGTAATAATTACCTAGCGAAACATATATCCTGTTCAGTTTGAAAGGATAAATTATGTAATTAAATTATCGTCATCAATAATCGCGGAATGCATAAACAATAATTGATTAGGAACAATTGTGTTATATAGAAATTTATGCAAATTTATGCAAATGCAAATTTATACTGATTTTAATTGCATTAATAATTATATACAAATTGGATGTGTTAATTTATTAATCAGCATATTATACATATTAAATTAAAATTATTATTAAATATTATTAAAATTAAATTAAAAATACGATATAATAAATTTGCATAAATTATACAATTCAAGGCAAGTTTATTTCTAGAACATGATGTGGAAGACGTTTTTGAGTCAGCAAAGGCCGACGTTGTAATGATAGCTGGATTAACGCTGTTACAAAACGAGAAACTTCGATCTCAGCTCGATTTTAGAATTTTCCTCGAATCGGATGCTGATCAACGTCTCGCTGAATTCAGTATGTTTTTTTCTACCGCCTATAGTTATACATGAACGGATTATGTATAGCAGGTACTACAATTATCTTCCTGACCTCTTATGGTGGACTTTTTTTTTTAAATACTATCGACCAGTCAAAAATCTAAATTTTATACCTAATATCGTCCCCTCCACTTAAACATTCCTCTCAAAGCAAACTATAAATTTTTGCTGGTTTCATGAAGAAAATTCTTTGAGCTCTTTCCATTTTTGTTCTCTTATTACCAATCACTGCCGTTAATGTTGCCACCTTTTCTAAATTGTTCCTATTTTCGTATCGGATACACATCTTCGATGAAGCGGACTTAAATAACGATTCGGGATATACGCGTCATAAAACCTTTTCCGATATTTCTTTTTGTGAGCAATTCGAGTCGATTTTATTCGTTTCAGTAAAACGAGCAAAGAAAGGCCCAGATGACGATGTGGAAGCAATTATGGAACAATATTTCACACAAGTGAAACCGTCCTATGAACAAACGCTTAAATGGAAAGATCATGCACATTTTTTCGCAGAACCTGATATGCCTGACGGTTAGTGCTGCTTCGCATAAGGAAATATTCTATGCTTATCCTCAGATGAAAAGATCATGCACATTTTTTCGCAGAACGTGATATGCCTGAGGGTTAGTGCTGCTTCGCATAAGGAAATATTCTATGCTTATCCACAAATGAAAAGATCATGCACGTTTTTTCGCAGAACCTGATATGCCTGTGGGTTAGTGCTGCTTCGCATAAGGAAATATTCCATGCTTATGCAATCCAGTGTTTCTTATTCGTCAAGCTAACAACTATTTCACACTTTCACTTAGGCTAACACGTCATTTGTAGTTATTTTGTCTACCGTAGACCAAAATTTCGCCATTAAAGTAATTCGCTAATATGCAAAACTTGATTGTTAACCTTTAAAAGGAATTTGAAAATGAGTTGATATTGAATATAGAAAAGATGAATCTGCTCGGTCTAATGATCAAGGATATGGTGCAGAAACATCATGAATTGGCCGATCGCCTGCACACGCATTGAAGATTTAAAATGTTCGAGTATATATATATATACATATATTTCAACGAGTGTGCTGCCGGCTTACCATTTCTTGGTTTTTACTTTTGAATTCGTTTGGTGATGTTTTTCCTACCTATTGCGCCGTCCCAGTCCTCCTTCCCCTCCTTGTC